>VMBQ01003819.1:29778-77588 GCA_007657795.1 Dreissena rostriformis | reverse complement strand
AATAAAAAAAAAAAAAAAAAAAAAAAAAAAAAAAAAAACATCCTACCGAATCTGGTAGGATTTTCTTGTGATGGCAGAGGTTGTATGTGAGAGCATGGAACGACAACTCTGCGTGGAGATTGGTAAACTACTGCAAACTTCACTGACTGTTTTCCACGGATTTAAAGGTGATCAGGTTATAATATTTCTTTCTATTGTTTTGTTTAGTGAAAGATTAGAATATTGTTTAATTCTAACACTAAAATAATTAACGACGCTGACAGAAAAATGGTATTTACAACGTAATAAGTGACAATAGCTAGGTACAAAAGTAAATTTGATGCAAGTACTGGCCTAGTCCAACTTGTTGACGCTCTCAAATATTAACCTACTTTTATATGGGTAATATTTGTTCCAAAGAATTTAGCCCGTATAAAAAGTATCTCTAAATTCTTGGACTAGTACTGGCCATGTTATCAATAAAATTATTTTACATGTAAAGCAGTTCTATTTGTTATTTTGGTAACTATATGCAAATGTTAAAATAGTTTTAAACGAAGGCTAAGCTTTATCATTATATAGGTTCTAGAAATTATGTACAGTCTAGGTATAAATCTAAAGAATGACATATCACCATACGTCAACAAATTTTTGTTTTTGCTTACAGAATATCTAACCTGACATGCTGGCTGTGGGGTTTACTGGCTGTAGTCCATCTGATATTACTAACAAGGGAAGGTGGTTCTGACCACTTACAGAGAGAATGTTTTAGTTGCTAACACCAGCACTGAGCCAGTGGAATCAGATATCAGCAATATCCAGCCTTGCAACCATGAGGAATCTGATTCTCGTATTATTTTGCATGCTGTGGATGCGTATAAACAAGGCTACAAGCGTATAATGCTTTATGCAACTGACACAGATGTCTTAGTGCTAACGATTTACACCATCAGTCAGTTTGAAAATTGTGAACTGTGGCTAGCATTTGGACACGCCAAACATTTCAGGTACATACCAGTTCATTTGATAGCCACTCGTCTTGGCAAAGATGTGTCGTTTGGCCTTTTATTTCTTCATGCATTGTCAGGATGCGATACCGTCTCTGCATTTGAAGCCATCGGCAACAAGACAGCATTCACGCTATTCATTACGCTCCCTCATCTTTTTCCAATATTTGAACGGTTGTCAAGACCCTTACTTTCAGTGACAGATGAGGATTTCAAAGTTGTGGAACGATACATTATCTTATTGTACAGCAAAACCTCATCCCAGGCGTCTGTAAATGAAGCTAGGAAGCATCTCTTTTCTCAAGGAAAAAGATAGATTGAAAACATTCCACCTACCAGATGCGCACTTGTCCAGCATGTTAATAGGGCTGTGTATCAAGTAGGTCACGTTTGGGGTCAAGCCATGATTGCGAATCCTGAGTTGGCTTATCCTAGAGACTGGGGATGGACCAAGAACTATGACACTTGGGTCCCATTTTGGAGTTCTCTTCCGGAAGCTGCTAATGAGTTGTAGAGAGCTTATCAAATGCAACTGTAAAAACACCTGCTTTGGTAGATGTAAATGCATCAAGGCAAATTTACTCTGTACACAGTTGTGCCATTGTGAAGGCCTTTGTGTAAGAAAATAAGATACTTACATACTACGAGTATAAACTACAAGTATTAGATACATTTAAGTATACACCCTATTATAAATAGGTTTATATGATTTGAATACATGACTAAATTGCGAATTACTGCTGTATACAACTAATAGAATTTTCTGTAATACATTTCATAATATTTTTAGATAATACCGGTAAACATGAAAAACCAAGAATAGGGCCTCATTCCGAGTTTTGATCTACTGATCATGTTAGTTGTGTATAATTGTGCATTAACCATACATGAACAGACTATTGAATTATCATTGTTTAGGAGACAATAACTACTATCGAATCTTCCAAGAACCTAACAGAATCAAGATAACATGTTAAACACTGAAGCTGTTTAGACTTGATCAAGTTCATTTGTTAGTTTGTTTGTTTGTAATTGAAATGTAATTATTGTATGTTATATCATGCATTTGATATGACCTGAAAATTATGAATAGTTATAACACTTGTTATGAGATATTATGAGATATTAATAATGCAAAAATGATTTATTATTTTAAGATTTTTTATTGGTCCAGCCTTTCAACATTATTTGCATTACCAGAGAGGAATTACTTTAGTGTCCCCCATTAGTGGCCTTGGTTATTTTTGCGGATGAATTGTTTAGTTTTGCATTTAAAAAGTTGTAGGACATTTATTAAGATCAATTTAGTTAGATATTCTATGTAAGCTCAATACGTGGACATTTTAAAGCATTAAATGTCTATGTAAACCATTATTTTAGAATTTTCCCCCTGTTAGGGCCTCATTTTGTAATTTAACTGTGTTCTTAGTANACCGGTATACATGAAAAACCAAGAATAGGGCCTCATTCCGAGTTTTGATCTACTGATCATGTTAGTTGTGTATAATTGTGCATTAACCATACATGAACAGACTATTGAATTATCATTGTTTAGGAGACAATAACTACTATCGAATCTTCCAAGAACCTAACAGAATCAAGATAACATGTTAAACACTGAAGCTGTTTAGACTTGATCAAGTTCATTTGTTAGTTTGTTTGTTTGTAATTGAAATGTAATTATTGTATGTTATATCATGCATTTGATATGACCTGAAAATTATGAATAGTTATAACACTTGTTATGAGATATTATGAGATATTAATAATGCAAAAATGATTTATTATTTTAAGATTTTTTATTGGTCCAGCCTTTCAACATTATTTGCATTACCAGAGAGGAATTACTTTAGTGTCCCCCATTAGTGGCCTTGGTTATTTTTGCGGATGAATTGTTTAGTTTTGCATTTAAAAAGTTGTAGGACATTTATTAAGATCAATTTAGTTAAATATTCTATGTAAGCTCAATACGTGAACATTTTAAAGCATTAAATGTCTATGTAAACCATTATTTTAGAATTTTCCCCCTGTTAGGGCCTCATTTTGTAATTTAACTGTGTTCTTAGTATAAAAATGTTTGATATATTAAATATTGAAACATCTTAAGATAAAGAAACGATAGTAAATGAAAAAAATATTTATTGTTTTTGTTTTTTATCCTGTTACTCAAAAATAAAAAAATGTGCCCCCTTTTAGAGCCTCATTTTAGGGCATATAGAGTTATCCAATCGCGTGTCCTCACATTGAATTCAGCATACCTTAAAATGGTTATATACAAAGTTTCATGCTTTCTTCACAAAGTTGAACATCTTTTTCCTATAACCTATTAACTATAAGGGAACACTCTGAAACAATTGTTTTCCATTTTGTCTGTTAGGGCATGGCATAGTGAGCCAAGGGACGTAAACCTTTGTAGGTCGATTTGCGCTTCGATGGATGTCTTTACCACAAGGCTGAATACCATGTCTGAGCGCGTTAGGTGGAGAAACCCTGTGCACCTTTTAAACAGAAGTGGTGGGCTACCTCGAGTTGTTTCATGACGGCATAGGAGTTACTTGCAGCCAAACAGCCCTTTGGGAACGACTGCGGTGTTGTACAGATTAATCGCGGTGTTTGTTCCAAACCTTCTGGACACTTTCTGGGAGAGGGGAATTAACGTGCCTCTAATTGTCTGTTTCACAGTGTTGATGTCGTAGGGGTATTTTCCACTGATCGCCTGGATTAAACCTAAATGTTTGTATTTTGCCACTTTAGGTATTGGTGATGAGTTGTATGTAATCTGGAATGGGGGTTCTGCTCTGGTCCGTTTTCGGCCAATGGTCATAACGGCATCATATTATGACATGTGCCAAAAACCAACCTCTGAGCCTTGCAATTTCAGAGGAGATGATTGTGTTGACTCGGGGTTATCTGTCAGGGTTACTTCACTCATAGTTCTTGGTCGAAGGAATTCCCTGCGAGCACAGGGAGCTAGTGTCTTCCAAGGATGCATACCTTTTTATCGCATGGTGTTCATGTCGTGATACATATGTGTTATTTTAATTGGAGATGAAAGTGCCAACATTCCTTCCCCCATATTGGGGAAACAGAACCACCAGTTGGTACCGAGCTGTTTATTTGTTCAGGCATGCCTTGCTTATCTGACAGTAAGCCTATATTTAGAGTTCGTCCCCCTATCCGCCACCTGGGGACCTGCTGGGATGGTGATTGTCGCCCAACTACGTAAGTGGGGGTAGCCTAGCCTAGACTACAAACACATGCAGAAGTGCTTCCAAGTTGGGCCGTCTACGAGTGCCCCTATGGAGAAGCCGAACAAACGGCTGAACATATCCTCCAGAAATGGCTGGACCACCAACCAAATGTATGTCCCAAACCTGTGAGTTTGCATGAGGAGCTGCACGGAGAGGTGGAGGATCTGTTTGATCTATAGTATATGTGTCACGGTATACACGACTTCACATTAGTGGAGTGGTTGTGTGGCGGACCAGTTGGTTCAGTGGGGAGAGCACTCACCCTAATAGTTATATAGCGTTGTATGTGTACGTGCTCATGCCAAAGACTATCAAGGTTAAGATTGAGCGAAGAATCCGACCTGTGAACCCTTTGTTCTGGCACCAGTGTTTAACCACTAAACCACAGATCCACTCGTCGTACACATAAGAAGGGTAGTTATGTTATACTCGCATATCCAATGCTCATGCAAACAACAAATTAGAAACAGAGTAAAGCTTTTATACATTTTATTGTATAATAAAAAAATGCATACCAAATTTAATAAAATTGAGTAGAATTTATATATAAATTGTAAATTATAAAAAAAGGATTAAAAATTGAATGGAAAATACCATGTATGTAAGGCTTAAAAATTAACAATGGACAATGTTGAATAGAAGCATACCAAACTTCGAATATTTAAAATGAACAAACCAATATAGAAATATAAATAATAATGAATAACATGTCATTTCATGACAAATAATAATGATAACGGGCATAATAATTAATGATAATAATTGTTACCCAGGTAACAGTGTATATTGAATAATGCTAAAAAGGTAGCTTTCAAACAAAATATCAACAAAATGCGACATGAATGATAATTTAACAAGTAAAAGTACTCTCCATGATTCAAAATATGAGTTCATACAATGATTCAAACAATTCAAAATAAGATTGCATACAATATAAAATGTGATTTCATACAACAATTCACAATGCGATTTCATACAATGATTCAAAATAAGATTTCATATGATTCAAAATGTGAGTTCATACAATGATTTAAAATGTTATTTCATACAATGATTCAAAATGTTATTTCATACCATGATTCAAAATGTTATTTCATACAATGATTTATAATTATTTTTTAATAAAAAAAGATAAAACTTTTTAAAAGCTAAGAAGGTTGTTTTTTTGTTTATACTTAACATAACTTCAAAAACATACATATTGTTACTACCTTATCAAACTGATACCTTTTTTATTTGACTATGTGACTAGGTCAGCAGGTTAAAATCTATTTAAGACACTAAAAACACTAAGATGCCCACTTCTGACCTAATTAAAACTAGAGCTTTGTCACAGACCTGACGAATACATCCACATGAAGAGCGGATGAAAAGTTATTGAAATAGGGAACAGCATGCTGAATGTGTAAAACGCACTAAGTGACCACCTGACCTAGTTTTTGGCCCGGCATGGCCCATGTTCGAACCAAGCCTAGAGATCATCTAGATAAAACTTCTTACCAAGTTTGGTAAAGAGAGGATGATAAGTACTTGAAATAGAGAGTGGACACCATACTGAATGTGTAAAACGCATTAAGTGACTACGTGACCTAGTTTTTGGCCCGGCATGGCCCATGTTCGAACTTTGCCTTAAGATCGTCCAGATAAAACGTCTGACCAAGTTTAGTGAAGATCGGAAGTAAACTACTTCAATTAGAAAGCAGACACCATGATCAATGTTTAAAACGCACTAAGTGACCCCGAGACCTAGTTTTTGACTCGTCAATGCCCATGTTCGAACTTAGCTTTAAGATCATCTAGATAAAACGTCTGACCAAGTTTATTGAAGATCGGAAGTAAACTACTTCAATAAGAGAGCAGACACCATGCTCAATGTTTAAAACGCACTAAGTGACCCCGTGACCTAGCTTTTGACTCGGCAAGGCCCATGTTCAAACTTGGCCTTAAGATCATCTAGATAAAACTAAACCCCCCTAAACAAACTTACAAATCTAAAAGATTAGCTGCCTAAATTCAAAATGAGCCTTCTAGGTATGATCTTAATGAACACCCTGACCTCTAAAATGATGCTACATATGAATATACAATATCAATTCAGGCAAGAAGATTGTTAAAGGTTTTCCCTATACTAGCCTGTGTATAACTAGCAAACCAGGGGCATAATTTGAATAAACCTTGTAGAGGACCTTAATATGATGTAACATACCAAATATTAAACCTATGGGCCTTACTGGTTTCAGAGAAGTTTTCATCATAAAAACCCTTTTAGGATTGCGATCAGTTGAGCTTAAACCTGGGATTATTAGAAAAACAATGTGAAATTGATCAGAGCAGACCCTATAGTATTATAACAATTTCAATCTAAAAAAGTCTTAATTTCAATACCTACAAATAAAAACAAAAGATCGTCGCTATGGAAAAATAAGGCTTAATGATGTGTCATTCCAGATAAGCTTGTGCAGACTGCACATGCTAACTAGAGATGACACTCTCCGCCTAGAGTTGATTGTCGCTAAGAGACTTCGTTTAAACAAAAAATACCATAAAACTGAATGTGTTGTCTCTGATTAGCCTGTACAGACTGCACAGGCTAATCTGGGACAAAACTTTATACACAGGCATTAAGCCCATTTTCCCAGAACGTGGCTCAGATGATAATTATTGCCTTGAGATTGTTGGTTGTTGCATAAAGTTGATTTTTTCAGTACAATACAAGTCCAGTCAAACATTGATACAATACATAACACAAGCACACACATACACTAAGGAACAGCCATTATTAACTTGAGACAAGGAAGTCACGCACGCTACACGTCTGGCTGCGAGCAGCCTTCTTGTGACATCCGACCTGAACCAGTTTAAGGTTCTCCCTTGTGAACAGCAGCTTGTACACATGCTCCCAGTTGACCACCTCGTGTTTCTGTCTCACTTTCACCGCCTGGAGCAGCGTGGGAAGGATCTCGCGCGACTTCTCGATGCTGAAAATGGATCAAATATATGACAAGTTTTCTTAATGTTTAAGCATTGTTCTGGTTAAACTGGGCTCATCAGGGACAACATTTTCTGCTTAAACTGATTTTTTCATAAGAAAAGACTTCCTTTAAACAAACAAGATGTGTCTGTGAAACACTATGTCCCGTTTTGAACGATTTTGACCCATATATTTGACCTTTGACCTTGAAGGATGACCTTGACCATCCACCACTCTAAATGTGCAGCTCCATGAGATACACATGCATGCCAAATATCAAGTTGCTATCTTCAATATTGCAAAAGTTATGGTTTTGACCCAAATATTTGACCTTTGACCTTGAAGGATGACCTTGACTGTTCACCACTCAAAATGTAAAGCTCCATGAGATACACATGGGTGCCAAATATCAAGTTGCTATCTTCAATATTTCAAAAGTTATGGCCAATGTTTAAGTTTGACGCAAACAAACCAACAAACAAACAAACCAACAAACAAACAAACAGACAGGGCAAAATCAATATGTCCCCCAGTATAGACTGGGAGAGATAAAAAATACCGTTAAGTGTTGGAAGGATCTCGCTGGACTTCTTGAATCTGAAAATGGATCAAATTAGTAGCTTTCGGAGAAAAACTGGGCTTAATGAATGTGCGTAAAGTGTCATCCCAGATTCGCTTGTGCAGACTACACAGGCTAATCTGGGATGACGCTTTACACTTAGGCATATAAGCAAAACTGCCTTACCCCTGCATGACGATTTTTAACAAATCAAAATAATGGACCTTTTTAGAAGGATTAATTTGAAATCTACACAGTAGTTTAGAAGATTTTTTTTTTAAGTTTTCCAGCTTTTTAAAACCGGAAAACTGACCAGAATAGCTCATCATTTAGCAAATATTCAGGTGAGATAAATATTTCTAGACAAATAACACAACTGATAACATCACTACATCAGTGATTATTTTTGTATTTATATTTTACAGCCTGTGCCTTTTGGGTTGGGAAAAATAGCCCAATAAACCATGAAATTGGGGAAAATGAAACATTATTCAGGGCTTTTCATCCTTATATAATAGAGGCCGGTATTCGGCTCCTTCCCAATTCTGAAAAACAATATTTTTTCCCAATTCAGGCTGAAAAAATTACCGAATTTAAAAAAAAAAAAAAAAAAATTTTTTTTACTTAGACATATTGGTGGGCATCTCCCAAATTGATAGCAATGAGCTCCAATTTGATTAAGAATGCACCACGATGTTTCTTTTAATACTTGTGTACAATGAAAAAGACCCTGTTTCAAAAACTTAAAAAAAACACAGTCTTCCCAAAATGAGCAGTTATTGCGCATGAAATTCCCAATTTGAAAGGCTAGGGACTTTTCTCAATTTCCTGATGAAAAGCCCTGTTATTGATGTGATTATAAATAACAATATTCCAATTGTTTATAAGTGCATGTTCAACTGCATTTCTAAATGTACATTATAAAGTGCTACGGAGTTATAGTGCTATATAATAAACCCAAAAACAAATTATTGAGTTTATTGGAAAAGTATGGCTTTTTGGGTGGATTTGTTTTCCCAGATTTTTAATCTTACTTTTTGCCATTGGGAAACAGCCTGTAAGAGGCTGTAATTTTGGGCAAAAAATCACTGTACATACACATGATCCAGATTCCACAATCCAAACAACTGCCTATAACCCCGTGAAGCGTACGGGTTAATCGTGTGAAAGCTGTCACACCTCTCGCTGTCGAACGGTCCCTCGCACTGGAACCAGCCTTTGTTGTCACAGATCCGCTCTGCTGGTCGGGCGGTACGGTCAAAATATCCCCCGTGAAAGTCGTTCTTTTTGAGGTGATTTGACATCTGGTCGAGGAAGTCTGTGAGAATCTCTTTAGTTTCTGGATCCTTTACCTCCTTCTCAATTTGTTCCTTAGCCTATAATAAAAGTGGAGCGAGGTTTACAATATCAAATGGAGCTGTCTCTTAATACATATACACGTATTTTAACTGAAATCAATGTTTATTTTGCTGTATTGTCTCCAAAAACTGAAGCTATAGTTTGCAGGGGCGTAGATAATGGAGGGGCGTAGGTAATGGAGGGGCAGGAGGGGCGGCCGCCCCTCCAATATTTCGGCTAGTCATCGTTATATAAAACGTAAAATCCCCAAAAAATCGCCGCCCCAAAACCAGTATTTTTGTAATCACGCACCATCAGTGCAGAAGCCATGTGTCCCCTCTCCGTCTGCTCTGGGGTTGTCAATATCCCTTGTTAGGTGTCATAAACTAGGGGCCAGGGTTAATGTCATTGCGTTAATTGTTTTATTGTTCTTTTCCATGATTGCACTGTCGGTGTTTTGATTAAGGACAGGCTGTTCGTTTAATTTTAATTGATTGCTTTAATTCAAAGATAACTGCCACTTAAAATAAAATTATGAGTAAATATACGCGTGAAAATCTTTAATTAGTTTGAAAATATTTTGTTCTCTAATTTCAGGTTTTAAATATGTCCATCAGTTATAAAATATATGTGTTGTGAATGTAATGTTAATGTTATTATTTCTCATATCACTTGTTAAACTCCGTCATTAAAATACGTAAACATTTACTTAATTGTATGTTTTAATTAGCACGAGTTTTTGATAAGAAAATAATAACTGTGAGATTTCTGGGTCGTGGGCGGCGGCATTGGACAAACTGATTTCATGAAAAACTGAGAATGAGACAAAAATCGAGCATTTAAATGAACATGAAAGTTCCCCCAAAACGCACCATATTAATTGTTATTGCAATTTTTTTCGGAACCACGGGAGAGGACAACCCTCTCAAACGAACCCCTTTATTTTCCCAGTACAGAAACTGGACCGCCCCTCCAATGTTTGGAGGTTATCTACGCCCCTGTTTGCCTTCAATCTATGAAATGATCTTACAATACAAGATGCAATATTCAAATATCATTTACATAGTAACTACATGTACATATATTTTTTTCCTATTACATGACACTGACAATCTACTTCAAAGGACCATGGTATCCATTACAAAATTACGTAACTATGGATACAGTGATAAGCATTTTAACATATATATATATTTAAATATAGCAAACAAGAGATGTGTTTGTCAGAAACACAATGCCCCCTACTGCGCCGCTTTGATTTAATTTTTTTTACCATTGACCTTGAAGAATGACCTTGACCTTTCACCACTCAAAATGTGCAGCTCCGTGAGATACACATGCCTGCCAAATGTCAAGTTGCTATCTTCAATATTGCAAAAGTTATGACCAAACTTTAACCTAGGTTAAAGTTTTGGGACAGAAAGACAGACACACAGAAAGACAGACAGGCCAAAAACAATATACCCCCTCTTCTTCGAAGAAGGGGAAAAAAAATCATATTTACACATTTAGGTAACATTATAAAATACCCCAAAACTCTTGATTGTGTGTTAAATTTCTATCAACTTATAGTACCATTTAATAATATAGATATGCAACAGAATTGTGTGAACGGTACTAAGGCTTGTGTACCAAAGCATTGAAGACAGAACTCATTTTAGATGCAAAATATATTCCCATTTTTATTTCCCTCCCCAACCCACAGTTATGTTCAAACCCACGGATTAGAAGTGTTAATTACAGCATATTGGGGCTCAAGTGGTCGTTTGCCGATTGCGTCACATGCACACAAATTGAGAAACTGTCTCAAATAAATGTCAAATTGGTTAAAATACCCCCAAAAAAGACTGTGTCTCTTCTCTTCTCCATATTGTAACAAGCGATTTCTACAAATTTGGATATGAAATAGGCATTTTGTAAAGACTGGTTTATGTTAAGAACATATTGTTTTCTACCGGTGAGCAGACCATTAATTTTCAATTACCAGTCTTGTAATTTCTAATCAGGTTTTATCAAACTTGTGAAAACGTAGCGAAGTTTGTCAGCTTTCATTGTCCAACTAAAGATGATTGCTGGCAATCTTTTCTAAGATCAGCAAACTTAACAGTTAATAAGGATTGTCCAGTAAATATTAATGTTGGAAGAAAGAGCGTCTGGATTATGTCAAATGGACGGGTTATGAGGTATGGTTTAAAGTCAGAAAGTTTTTCTTTCACGAGTTTTATTTTTTTAAATTAGATAGCAATCTTATTTATTGGTTTTGAAATGTCTATTTAATTACTTTCCTATATATATGCTGCATGTTTTTTTCAGCTTATATTATTATAATTAAGATACAAAACATTTTGTACGAGAGTATAACATTTAATTTCTTATAAAGGAATTTTAATTTATTTGGGGACAGATTTTGTTTTTAGACTTGCATTGCTTCTAGATGTAAGAACAAATTCTGCATAATCTTAACAGTTCATAACACAAGTGTTCACAAGTGTAATTTGTTTTCTTAATGTACAATTTGACGGCATAAAAGCCATAAGGGTATTTATAGCAACAAAAAATCACTTAAAGCCCTATAAAGGTGACGATCCGTTATTATTTACCGATTCTTTAATATTTTTTTATATTTTATTTATAAAGGTTATCAAAAAACAATATATATATACTTTTGGAAATTACCATAAAAAATGAGCAATACAGCTTGTTTTGAGCTCAAAATACAGCAGGGGTTTTTCTGCCTATTTTGGGAAAAGCAGTCTGACCAAATTGGGAATTTTTTTTATAGACAAAATTGTCCATTTCGGGAATTTTTGCTTCAATGAAAAGGCTCATTTTGGGAAAACATTGTGAATTTATCATGCTTAAATAAGTCAGTGGTTTAACAAATAAATTTGTTTTTATTTGTTATTTTGTCTTCTTTATATATACACATGCAATATTGGGCATGTTCAACGTTTATTCATTTCATATTTGAATGTATTTGATGAAGACTGAACTTTATCTGAGTCGCTAAAGGCTTTATTACGTCGCGGATGAAGGGAAGTCACTCTTTCGATATAAATTATGTTTACTTTTTACGATTTTGAAAAAAAAAATAAAAAAAAAATGGGGAATTTGGAAATATGTAATCAAGATTCGATTGGGAACGGGTCCGTTTGCTTTGGGAATGCCTCCGTTTTCCGGAGGCGCAGACAGTGCTGAAAAACCCCTATACAGTGTCCTCCAAGTCAATTGTGTTTACAAACAATCAGTTTATTTACATCGCTGTTTACTCAGGAAAGAGCAAGCGCTCCGGTGACTCAGGTCACCAAAAATATATCATTGATTTTCAACGTTTTCCGGTATCACTCACAAAGTAGGTCTCTTCTAAATGGTTAAAACGTTTGTAGTGATCTAATAAGTTACTTTCTGCTGGTAAAAAGTTGTTAAAAATAGAATTAAGATTGAATTTTCTTTCCGCTATTTTTAGCATACGTCACCGCTTTGAGACTACACACCACATTAGTTGCAAAGTTGTAAACATTTCTTCCAATTATGAAATGTGTATATCTTCCATAATTCTTGACAACGTTGCACCTAAGCTGTGTTATTAGCATTTTTTATGCAAGAGAAACTGAAATCCGGTAAAAATTAGACCAGTTTATATGCATAATAATTGGATTTGTCACCTTTATAGGGCTTTTAAACTTATAAGCTATTTGTAAATAAACAGAATTGATAATGAAAGCAACACCATAACATAACATGCGATGTCAACCAGACACTAAAAAAATTGCCTCAAGAATAATTCTAGCCCATTTGAGCCCTTATGGTATGACATTATATTTTCGAGATAACAGAAATTACAAAAACTTACCGAGGTAAAGTAGCTACGAACGCGTGTTTGTGCATTGTTCCGCATAACCTCTTGCTTTGTTTTGTACTTCTTGTTCAAACCTGTTCAGTAAAGAATATAAAATGTTCACAGTTGACACTTTCCAGTGGTTCTAAGCCAATTTACAACAGAATACAGACAACCAATATTGCTTATATAAAAAACAGTGTTCTAAATGAAGAAAGATGTCAAAAGAACTAGAACTAGAAGTGGTCCATGGCAAGTTTAAAATGGACTACACTTAAGTGTGTATTTCAATACATTGTATTTGCTTACCAAATTCACAAGCGTGTAAGTTATTTTATATTTGTCGAATAACATTTGTCACTTTCTACAATTTATTGTAGAAACTGAAATTACAATTTCAAGATTGAAGCAAAAGGAAAGTACACTAAAAAGAAAAACATTTGCTTGAACAATCCGTGCTAAGGGCCAATAGTCACACACCTTCTTAGGGGAAACTTGAGGAAATTTAATGTCTTCATAAAACTCTCTCGCTATTTCAAGATAATGTCTTTTTACATCAAATGTTAAATACAAGTCAATATTGCTAAAATGATTTAAAGGAAGTAAACATTGCGTTTCCTATTGAAATTGTTATCTTAAATTGTCCCTTTTGCGCAAATTAAGTTAATATTATAGCCTTGCTCTGGAAAAACAGTCATACTGCATGTGTGTAAAGTGTCGTCCCAGATGAGCCTGTGGAGTCTGCACAGGCTAATCAGGGACGACACTTTCTGCCTTAACTGAATTTCCGCTAAGAAGAGACTTCCTTTAAACAAAAAATACCATAAAAGCGGAAAGTTTCCTCCCTGATTAGCCTGTGAGGACTGCACAGGCTAATCTGGCAGAAAACTGTAAGCACAAGCATTAAGTCTGGTTTCTCAAGAGCAAGGCTCAACTCTTTTATTTGCACAGAAGGGAAAAATTCAAATAAATGCCATGTTTTCTGCTTTTAAACTATTTTTTTATTATTATTTTATTAATATAGACTTAAGTTTTAAGAAGTTTGGTGAATGTTGACCCTGACCTTCAAACCAGTCCTCATCCTCGTATCTGTACTCGGCGCTGGGGTCCGTCTGCAGCATCTCCAGGTACTGAGAGATAATGTGCACCTTCTCCGGAGATTCCTCGTCTGTAAGGAGCTCTCGTATCTCGCTCGCTATCTCCGCCTTGCGGGACACGTTGTACAGCTTGCTGAGTGCGTCATGAATCAGCGCACCCGCTGAAAGGGGTCGGGTGGGAGAATAAAAACTTGCATTTAGAGAAATATAACTATATGACTATCGGTATATTGTATTGCTCATTATAATATCATTCTGTTTTCATTTCATTCGTATCATGTTTCAGATACTGTATCTCCATCATTCTGGATGAAAGATAAAATTTCTAGAAACAGTAGTCAAAACTCATTTAACGTTCATAGGTCATTTGTGTTATAATGAGTGTGTCATGGATTGCTGAAAGGGGTCCATAAGTGAAAACTTATGTTCTAAGGTCACTTGTGTTATACTGAAGATGATTATTACAAAATGCTTTTGGTTGCTTCAAGATTCCGAAACTCCCATTTTTACATGATTATGGCCTTTAAATGCTTCCGACATCTATTTTGCTTACTTACTGCTCTTAGAAAACCTTGCTTAATGAATGTATGTTAAGTTTGGGGACAACTGACTCCCAGTTTTTATTAAATGATTTTCAAAATTCCAGTCATGGATGGTTGATTTTTCAACAATAAAACATGTCAGAAGAAATATTTTTAAAAGCGATGTATTGTATTCTACACCTATGAAGTGGAATAAATATACATATCAACATTAAATGAAAAAGAACTGGCCTTACAATGGATTAATTTAGAACAAATCCTTATGTTTTCATAGGTTTATTAAAAACCTAGTCTGAAACAAGTTAACACAAACATGGCAGAACTCTTTGAATTTGGTAGCAACCTGGGCTTGTAGCTTGAAATTTCAATGAGCCCATACTCAAATCTCTGAGCTCAGAAAAAAATGAATACCAAACATCATTGTTTGACACTTTAATTCACTTTTTGTATTCACTTTTACTGGCCACTATTTTTACCATCTTTGTCTGATGCACAATAATTGTGCTTGATATTCGCAATGAAAATACCTTGTTCCAATTTGTCATAAAATGCTAAAAGTCTTTTAACAGAAACATTTCAAGAGTTCCTAGAAAACAATGGTGCACACAAGTGTTTATGTAAACACTGTTATAACAATTATAAGCCATAATTCTCTGTTGAACTTGGCATTTGGATAAAAAAAAATTGTCCTAAATTATCAGGTAAATTATTTCAACTTCATACACCACCTGGGAGATGAACTTTTATTTTTCATTCTCCCGACTCAGCTTTAGATCGCCATGGTGAGTGGGCGAGAAATACTCAGGACTTATGCATGTTATACTAACACAAATCACAAATATAAGGAGTTTTAACTTCTAAAATCTGAGACAGCGAAGTCCTAGATTTCAAATGTCAGTGTAAGTCTTAAAATCCAATTATTTAATTCAGTAAAATATGTAAGTACTCAGATAGATCCATGATACTGGTAATGGTGGTGTTTTGTATATGGCTTCTGCATAAAGATCATGAGTTCTCTGGGAAAATCCCCAGTCTTGGAAGGTGCTCAGATCTTTCCCAAAGATGCCAAGATATGGCTCTAAATAAACGTTATGAAAGTTAAGTCATTCAATGCAATCAAGCTGAAATAAATAGTTTTAACTTAATGGATCTAGCTTTTTCATACTCTCACATAACAGAACTTCCATGCTGCAATTCTGGAAGACCTGTGGCAAAAGCTGAGAGCAAGATATGCCCTTATTTCATAAATGAGCCTCATTCTGGAATTCTGGACTTAATGCATGTGCCAGTACAGGCTAATCAGGGACAACACTTTCAGCCATAACTGGATTTTCGTTAAGAAGAGACTTCATTTAAACAAAAAAGTCTGTAAAATAATTGTCACAGGACTTCAAAAGTCATTAAGCATTAAGCCCAGATTTTCTACAACGAGGCTCAAATGCAAGCCTTGCTTACCTCCACCCCATTTCTGCCCCTCTCTGAGGAAGACAAGGACGGTCTGGGCAGGCAGTTTCTGGAAGAACGTGTTGCTGTCCACCAGTGTGCCGTCATCTTCCAGCACAATCGTCACTGTCTTGGGGTCTAACTGCAGTGGAACCACATAAATGGAGCCTCGCTCTGGGAAAATGGGGCTTAATGCATGTAAGTAAAGTGTCATCCCAGATTATCTTGTGCAATCAACATAGGCTAATCAGCGATGACACTTTCTGCCTACACTGGTTTTAGTTTAGAAGAGACCACCTTTAAACGAAAATTTCATTGAAGCGGAAAGGGTTGTCCCAGATTGTAAAGGCTTATCTGGGATGACACTTTACGCACATATATTAAGCCCAGTTTTCCCAGAACCAGGCTCATTTAGTCACAGATTGACTAGCACAATAAAAAGAGCATCATAATTTCTGGTCACAGGTCGTTTCGCCCCTAAAACCTGTTCGCCCTAGGTCACCCCGAGTCGTTTCGCTCTTGGTCGTTTTGCCCTTACAAACGGGTTGTTTCTCCCTTATTTAATTCTTATGTAATTTTATGGTTTTGTTAATGATTCTTTCGATCCGAATAGTATTTGTTTAACATATATGAGAAATTAAGATTTTTATTACAAATTTGATTATTAATTGCAATTTTAATTCAGAATTTGTTTATCATATACGGGACATTAAGATTATTTTATTATTAGAAATTTGATGATTGCCCAAATTATCCGTTTGATTTTAATTGCTATTAATAAACATTATGATTCATTGTGTTACAAACTAAGTATTACCATTAATTAGTTTGGCAGAGGTATGATACGTTGATTTGCCAATTAAAATAATTTCGGGACCAATTAAACAATTATCAAACAAACTTAGATCGGAAGACGTGTGATTAGATGACTGTCTAATTACTAGCACAGAAACATTAAAAGAAGATATTATAAAGGCGTTATATTGTTGTTGTTTTTTTTAAACTTTAAGCCAGTTTGCATCTTTTGATCTCAAGATATTCGCCGAAAGTGTATATATAAAAAGCAACTTGGCTATGGCATCGTCATTCGTGAATTTATATTTCGACACGGTCTTATGGCAGACGAATTGTGTATTTCGTGTGATCAGATAGTGACACCTCGCCAACATGCCATCACATGCGATTCATGTGACAGATGGCAACATCTGACATGTGATACAGGTACGAGATGCTTATATATTTTATTTATATTTCGTGTCCGCGCTAGTTGTCTGCATGTTGTCATTGCTGTCCACATGTCATTATTTTCCCTTTCAATATTTTAATGAATATAATATGCCGTTTATAATGTAATCAGGGAAATAAATTTGGACTAATTTTGTAAAAATAATCGCTGTATGTATAAAAACTAGGGCGAAACGACCCAGGAATTAGGGCGAACCGACCGAGGCGAAGGGGAATCAGGGCGAAGCGACTCGGGGGCGAACGGGATTTAGCCTAAATTTTAGGGCAAAACGACTCGGAATCATAATTTCTACTCTTGATGGCTAGAGACATGTCGACATATCGTTGCAATAAAACAACACTCACCTTTATAACCCAAAGGGTCCCAGAGCCGTCATAGCACAAATTTTCAAAGGCTCTGGTAGTATGTTTATATGGACTAATCGTCTGCTCTGAAAGGTCTGCACAATTGTAAGGCTTTGAAGTGTGTGCCACTGACGACAAAAAAAATAATCAAAAATTGTATTTTCTTTAAAGTTCACTGAACCGTCAATGTCAATCATTACCTGTAAGGTCTTATACCCTCTAGGCTCCTTAAGTTTTAACTTAAGTGCATTGATTTGAAAAAACATAATTACCTGCAGCTTTTCGCAGCCTTTTACAAGAAGATCGTTGAAAGTTTTCGCTGTCACACCTACTCGCCTTTCGCGTTTAACGTCCTGAACTTTGTATGCCCTCATGCCTCCATTGAATAAAGATAGAAATCTGGTGAACATGCTATAATTAGAAAAAAAATAGTGTATTGTACTTCCATGTAAACAAAAATTTCCCGCGGAACAAAGGAACATAACGAAAGATATCCGATTTCGCCGTAAACCATGCTCAAAAGCCTTAAATATAGCTAAAGGCTACACGTCACTAATACGACTCGTTTATCTTTCTGTCAGGGAAAAATTTCTTTAAACAAAGTGAATTAAGATAAAATATGTGAACTATAACTGGCACATGTGTTCTAAATTATTTTTAATCAAATCTTTATGCTTAAATTGTTTTAAAATGTTTGAAAAACAATGTTATTATAATATTGAATAAAGCACAATTGAAATATAACTTGTAAGGTCACCGTGTACCCTGGAAAGATTAAATGTCATTTTTAAACGACATCAAATAGAAATTCTACCCATTGCATGCATTTAAGACAATTTTAATAATGTTAGATATCTGTATAAACCATAATGTTTGGAATCGCTTACAGTCATATAATATTAGAGTAAGATTGGGATTGGGGATAGAGTAAACGAATCGCTTTATTTTAAACAAAACAATAACTTTCTAAAAATGTATCAGCCGCCGAACTGTTCCGTTCGTGCCGGAACCCGGGATTGAACCGGGGGCCTTTAGATCTTCAGTCTAACGCTCTCCCAACTGAGCTATTCCGGCTGATAAACTCAATGTCAATCGTATACAGCCCAGTCTTTACCAATACTATCGATTACTAACTAAACCTTATATCCTTATATGGTCATAGCGTGTCTGGATGATTTAAATGCAGTGTAAATGTATGGCTGTCAATTGATGACAGCTATATCTTTGATACTGGCGATGAAGTGACAACTTTATTTTCTGTGAATTACTTTAAGTCAATGACTTCAAATGACTGTTCGGTTCATGTGTATTAAAAATCTTAATCTCGAGTTTATATTACATGTATATTTAAAATAGATTTTTTTTTATTTTTTATTTTTTTTCTGTGTTAGTTTATAGTATATTTACAATGGAATGATATTTAAAAAAAAATGATATTATTTTTTAAGTTTGGCATACACATTTCAAGACAAATCCAACAGCACAGAGTTGCCAATATTCAAGCCATTGACCGCCTGGAAAGTTGACGAGTGACGACAAAGCGCACCTGCAATGTATAGAATCCGCGCACTGGTTGGCAAAAGATGGGTCCTATTAATGTAGGCGTATGAAAATAATGTTAACAAAACATGTATTTTCGCAATCATTGAATATCAAAAGAGTAATATGCTGTAGCACGTAATAATCAATATAATAGAACAAGGCATAAATAAAAAAAATGTATTCTAAAGCGATTGTTTTGTTTGCTCATACAGTACTTAAACAAGCTCCTCGCAGCAATTAAAAACCAGAATTCAATTTGACGAGCTTTACTCTGAATCACATGAGGTTGTTACTAAAATTTTGCTAAGTAATGAAATAAATATGTAAGGCAATAATCACTCACAAAGTTGAACTGTATTCTTTACCATAACCTATCATATGGCGTTTAAAAATCAACAACAATATAGCGGTGGGTGTATATATGGTTGATACACTAGCCACCCCATATTATTGTGTTCGTCGATTCATAAAAACGTAGTAAAGTATAATTTATACTCCATAATGCCATCACATATAATTCAGGTGTCGATTGAATAACGTTAATGTCGTTAAATGAAATAAATATATACTTATTCTCATTTAATATTGCTCTCTCAGGTTAAATTTTACCCGGGACCTTATTCAACTCTTGTTATTATTTATAAGAAGATTTTTTTTTTGTTATATTCTTTTTGGTTAAGCTCATACATATACTACGACTTAAATACTATTTATATCTCGTAAAACGAAATGTACGGCACCATTAAACTGTCTGATTCTTTCATGGACGAAAAGGTTATTTTCCCTTAGCTGTTGTGGACAGCCTGTTACACATATTTGAAGAATCATTTGGCTAATCGGCCACTAATTCTGACTATGAAATGTCGCCTAAATGGGTTCAATGTTTAATCAAAGTACTGACAGTACTGGTGTGACGATGCTTTTGAAGTGGATGAATATAAAAGCATCAATTTAAGTTTATCTACATCACCACAGTTGTCCCGGACAATTGTGTTAGTTTTATTGCTTGTCATTTATCCGCATCCTTAATTTAAGATTTGGCATAGCTGCAGTGTACATGGACTTTTAGACAATCCACAGTTCTTTTAAAACCTTTATTATAACAAGAGGCATACTTCTGCAAAGGAGCCATTCATTTTCACATATGGGTACGAAAAAAAAAATGTGGGTACGAAAAAAGTATGGCAAAAAAAAATTGGGTGCGAAAAAAAAATTGGGTACTAAAAAAATTTGGGTACGAACACAAATTTGGGTACGAAAATAAAATTGGATACGAAAAAAAATTGGGTACGAAATTTTTTGGGTACGAAAAAAAATTTGGGTACGATTTTTTTTTATTAGGAAAGATGGGGTACCTGTAAGTATACCGGGGTACCCAAAAGTATCATTTGAAAATCGGTGTACGGTGAAGTATACTTCAAAGTACCCAGGGTACGGGGAAGTAGTACCCGTGGGGAACTTGACCCATTCAGCTCCACTTCCAGTTCAATGACTTTGAACGATGTTGAAAATGACACTATTCCTCTATCGAACAATTATCAGCTTATTCACATAACAGATTAAATGTATTATACAGTGAAAGCATGGCTATCAAGGTGATATTATTTCAGGGTCAGGGAGTTAGAACTCGGTCGCGCACTCTTTGACTGACAGACTTTGTTTTCTTGGATTGAACTTTGCTTTTATGTTTATTTAAAAAAAGTTCAATTTGACTCTGTGTGGGGCGTTGGTTGGTCGATAGAATTTACTCGATTCTTCTTCTGACTAAAAAAGTATGTGATGTGGAACCATCCTACAAAAATACCCAGCAAACACCTACAGCTCGCTTGTGGTCTCAATACAATATGATATGATACATTGTTTGGAGTTCTAATATACAAAAATGTATATTAATAAGTACTCTCCAGAAACATTATCAACGTATTCTGGTTGACAACCGCTAGTCTTTTATTTAAAGCAAACGCCTTTACAGTACAGGACAATACGTGCAATACGACACGCATTTTACGTATAGTATATTTATCATTTCAGAAAGAGGTCGAGAAGATTGTTCTTTAATTGCTACAGTAAATCTTTGGTTATTGCATGTATACGTTGGTTTAATTTCATTTAACGATTTCAATTAAGTGTTCGCCCCCACAACCAAGTCACGATTGTTTATACATGTGGTGTACTGTAATTTTATGATATTCGTTTGGTTTTCGAAATCGTTTCCATTTCTAGTTCTGTTTAGGGGAAGCGTATTTTACTTTAGAATTTACCATCTAGGTAACGTGCATTACCGTTATGTAGTAACTAATTGCGAATGCCAGACATAACGCTTAGAAAAGGCACACATACTATTCCCTTATTGTATAATCCATGTGAACTTTGTAACAATCAAAACCTATGGACACATACTTTTTTCTATATGTATCGCCGCTGCTTATATCGAAAATTCATGAGCACAACATAGCCAGTGATTCTTTTCATTCTCGGATAGGTATCGAATATACAGGTCAAGAATGCGAAAAGACGTCGCGAACTTGAGTACAGCATAGTAAATATATTTTCATTTAATGTGCATACTTATTTATCTGGTCGATTAACAACAATACATCGAAGTAAAAATGTTTAAATGTATCGCCATCATAAGTGCAGCAATGGTTGGCTGGGCCAAAAAGGTGCAGTTATACTCATCTGCTTACCAGCCGCAATATGTCTGTACAACAATTGAACGCGTTGTATGCATGTTTAATAGTCCGAAGACGAGAATTTCGTATAAATACCATTATTGAACAAGCAAATGATGCAGATACGTCGTCTTTAATAACTTTCCATGCACGAAACTAACAAAGACCATTACATTAAAGGCGTATTTTAAATTATACTGCAATGTGCTTATACTTCGATCTTATCGTATGTTGACAAGAGTTCACTAGAGCCATATAAGGAAAACTGCCCGCCTCTGGGGGAGCTGTATTTCAACGGAATGGAACCATTTTTGAATTCGGCCGAAATTTCGTTCATACTACCGTATACATAGATGGTAACGTCACTGCATTATTTAAGACCGGCGAGTACCTTAAAATGTGACCTCTAGAAAGTAAACCAGCATTTGCTTTAATTTGCACGTGTTACCTAGTTTTTTTTTAACTCACATATGGTCCGTTTCAAACTCGGTCGAGATATCATTAAAACAAAGGTTCTGACCAAGTTTCATGAAGATTGGACTAACAATAAAATGTGACTTCTAGAGTGTTAAAAATTGTATTACCGGTAAAAAACTGACCGCCCACTGGTGGCCTTGTTTATCAACGGACCTAAACCATTTTCAAAATCGGCCTGAATATCATTCCAACACATGTTCTGACCAAGTTTCAATAAGATTGGACTAACAATGTGACCTATAAAGTGTCTAAGTAGACTGATTCATGGTTTATTCAAATTAAGTGTAAACAATTCATTGCAAGATTGTATTCATATACAAAGCCAACACAAATGTTGGAACCAGATGGAAACCTTTACTCAATCATGGTGAAGACAAAATTAGGTGTTGTGTAGCCTATACTAAGGCTTTTGGGTACACTCTCGAGCTCTCGCGAGAAACACCGTACAAAATGTACACAAACTTTGTGGTTGTCAAGATAATCAACGTCTTTTCACTTTTAAAATTTTAAGTTTAGGATATGTACAGCTTATAAAGGTAGACGTTTACGTAAGCTAATTCAATTTTATTTAGGTTTTTGTTGTGTATCCCAATAAAAACATAAATCTTCATCGACAGAAATAGTAAAAAATAAAACATGTGTTTTTTGGAATTTTTCGAACTGACTCAGTGACTGACAAGTGTAAAGGCTTTACACTTTCAGTCAGTAAAGCATGATAATTGAGAACAGTGTTTGGAATGAGATAGCAGGGATTTCACTGGCCCCAAAACGTTTTGGCCATTTTAGTAGAGTTGAATGTCAGTTGATCTGCCTAATTATTAATAACAATCATTTAGTAAGCTCTATTAGTACAGTGGGGTCATCAGTTCCTAATCACTAACGAAATTATAAATGTATACTTTAAAACAGCGACCGACATTGATTTTGATTAATATGAAATAAGGCAAAGCCTCAAAGCAAGCTCGATTGATGTCTGATAGAAGAAACTAACAAAAAACTTTAATAAAGATAATAATAGAATTAAATTATTAAAGGCACTTCCTAGCAGAAGAACGTGTAGTTCGTAAAGACTGGTGTAAAAAATAAGGACATGAACTTTTAATTATTATGTTTATCAGCAATTAAACAACAAACAGGCCATATTAAAGGGTTTCATGTGACCTGATGAACTGTGTGAACTGTTAGCCCAAAACCCCTCCCAAAACAGATTGTCACACTATCAGTTGCCAGCCTTGCAACCACAAGTTTACCTACGAAGGTCAGATCGGGATTCGAACCCGAAATCACCCATGAGCCATCTAATGATACCGGCCTGGGTTGCTATACCAATTAAGCTATCTGACCTTCTTAAAAATATATAGGTTAACTAAAATGCTGTATAATAGCATGATTACCTTGCTTAGCAAAATTTTACAAAGAATTACATTTAATTGAAATTTTGTTATGATTTAGAATAGTATATTGTCAGTTCAAAAGCTCACATGAGGTAATGTTTGAAAAGGCCAAAAAAGCTTCTGTTTGTAAAATGGGGGCAGGTGCTAATTTGCCAACTGTGTAGTTTAGATACAATCACATTATTTTGCACAAATCTCGTAGAAATATATATGGTTCGAATACCAACTGCGGATAAGAGCAACAGAACAGTCCTTGTAACTAAAAACTTCAATATTTTTATTAGTAATTATCTAAACCATAAAGTGACCTATACTTCAATAATTATGTATACCGGGGTACCTGAAGAGAAGATATATAGGTTACTACTTTAACTGGGGTGCAGTAACCTATAAGCACTTGTGAGGGTGAATGAATCCTTTAATGTTTATTCACGGTTGAAGGATAAACCCGATGAAAAAAATATTGAAAAAAAAAAAAAAAATCGTCTTCAACTTTTACAATAGGAACATGGGTCAGAAAAACCATCCATAAAAATGGTTTGGCCTGACTACAAAATACTATGGTCACGTGATCTTTATTGTGAAAGTAAACAGAGCATACAGTAATAGTTGCAAGGTTTTAAAATAGATTTGTTTGTGTGATTTTACTGTTTTTTCAAAAACATTCATTTATGGAATAATAAAAATAAGCTTTTTATCAATTACATTTTTTTTTACTTGTAAAATACGTATTTTAATCGCATTTTGTTGAGTTTTTCAGTTTCCTTCCGTGAGATTAACTTTTGTGTAACACTGTGACATCAAATATCGCGCATGCGCATTAATCTCTTGTGATTAAAAAAAATTGTGAATACCAGGAACCAAGGTTTACGGCGGTTTTAGGTACGTCTACGATACATTTATGGATTTGGCTTTTATTATATGGTACGATTCTCTTATCAAGTGTTTCCTTATATCGATCATTTTGTTTACATTAAGAACGTGGCTCTCTTGCTGACGTCACATGCATGCGCTCCGAGTATTTTGTTTCACTATTACTACGCTTGAAAATAAATACAAACACCACCAAAATGAGGAAAAAACTGATATAATTGCATTTCAAAATCTTACTTCAACTAAAATAATCCAAATTTATCCATATTCCATACATTTTATTGGTCCTCTGCACTAAATTTCCACATTAATTGCAAAGTGAAGCAGACAACTCCACTACTGTAGTGGTAACAGAACACTTAAAAAAAAAATAACTTTCACTTTCTCTCGA
Organism: Dreissena rostriformis; assembly: GCA_007657795.1. Lineage (NCBI taxonomy): Eukaryota > Metazoa > Mollusca > Bivalvia > Myida > Dreissenidae > Dreissena > Dreissena rostriformis. The sequence continues at coordinate 52,624 of VMBQ01003819.1, read as the reverse complement.
TTTTCAGAAAATATTGCTTGAAATAATCATAGATTCTAGCATAAGAGCAGTGCGCGCAAATCGCGTCAGGCGACATAAAAGTTTTCAGTGGGAATACCCCCGTTCGATTTGACGTTTATTATATCAAATCTTTTAATAGTTCAGTGAATCAAATTTTAAAGTTTAGTTTGACTAATGCCTATTGCAATGGAGCACTCTCCCTTTCCGTAGTGACGTATTGATACAAGGTTAATACGCCGGTAGTGTATGTTATTTCGGGTGTATATGGAAATATCAGCTTTGCGTGGTAAAACACGCTGTAAATAAATAATTTTGCCATGGATTAAACAGGAATTGTATAAATCTTTGAAGGTAAATTGTTAATGGCTGCATTTTTTGCATTTATTCAGAAATTGTTTTACTTGTTTCCTAAACCGCTTGATACACTGTAATCGGGGGATAATAAACCCTTTAACATTAATGTCATTAGCTATTATTACTTGTATAATAATAAATGTATCATTTATAAAAAGAAAACAAAGTCATAAGTCATTATAAGCTTTATTTTTATTCCATGAATGACATTTTTTGCTTAATCAATGGTCTGCACAGGCTAATCATGTACGACACTTAAGACTTTCCTATTTTAGTGTTTTTTTTCATTTAAAGGAAGTCCCTTCACAAAAATCCAGTTTAGGCAGAAAGTGACATCACTGATTAGCCTGTGCAGACTTCACAGGCTAATCTGGTACAACTGATTTCCCAGAGCAAGAATCAAATCTAATAGTTATGCTAACTCACATCAGATTGCAGATTCCCTATATGTTAATGTTGATATATGGAATGTCACACTTTTAGCCAAAGAAGAAAACAAAATGCAAAATGATTTCATTTGACTGCAGATATTTTTCTGTTGGACAATCACATTTTTTTGTCAGATACATTACGTCAGTACTTATAAACAGACAAGAACAATTTTGAAGTGTGAAACATGAAAATGATGTAAAAGTTCTAAATGAATTACCAAATTGTAATGTAAGTTAAAAAAAAAATAATTGGATATAATTAATTACACCTACAGTGATGTTTTTTGGTCAATTTTGGAGGCGAAATTTTGCCCCATTCCCATTCTCAAAAGGTGTATATTTTCCCAAAATGACTAAGGTTTTTTTTCCACTTTTTGGGAAGAAAGCCCATGGCTTTGGAATTGGGAATTTTAGCGGCATTTTCAAAAAATTCGGAAAATAAATTCAGTAGCCTTCTTTTTTCGCGCGAAATGTCCACTGATTTGGGAAATACTAATTTAATATAACTCTTTATAATAATTCAAATGGAAAGAACAAAATCCTATAAATCATTATTATATACAAATGTTAGATGTAATTGAATTAAAATTGAGATTGAAATAAACATTAGATACTTCTAATTTTTTTAATTTTTTTTTTTGAAATTGGGGGAAAAAAAATGAAAATTTTGGAAAAAAAGTATACTTTTTGGGATTTGAAATATAGCTGTTTTTTTGGCTATAAAATCGGGCCAAAAAATCCTGAAGACTTACTCAAATTCCCCCAAAAGAACAAAAACAAAGACACTTAAAAAAAAAATTGAAACTTTAAGGTCTCTCAATATCCATCTCCATAAGTTGAACATTTGTAAATATAATATTTAAAACACTTAAATTCTTTTTTTAAGGTATTTATGAGCACAAACAAACACTACCAATTCAGCTGTTATTGTGTCATAATTCAAAATGCAGAAAGTATCTTTTTCTCATATCCAGTGTCAAAGTTCCCACTTGATACATTGACTTTCAGATTTTGGGGAGTATATGTAGAGGTATTCAGTGTAGAATTAAAGACTTTGTCAGTTGTAATAAAACAAACATTTTACTGATTTGTTTATGTGCAGGATTTTCTATTTTATTTTATTAAGTTTTCAAAATTTTATTTGAATGTTATGCGTCAAATTTAAATAATGAATTTTCTCAATTAATTAATTAAAGTTAATTGACTCTAAAATTCCTAATTTCACAGCTATCAGTCATATTCCCAAAATGCTGTGACAAAGTCCTGCATAGCGGAACCATTAACCCTTTGAGCGCTGGAACCGAATTTAAAAGGCCTTTGCAAACAGTTTGGATCCAGATGAGACGCCACAGAACGTGGCGTCTCATCAGGATCCAAACTGTTTGCTATTCTGAAAGTATTCTTTGAAAAAAAAATCGAAGAAAATGCTAATTTTAGAAATTGAGCAGACGACATTTTGGCAGACAACAAATTTCCCAGCATGCGGAACCATTAAAGCTTTTCGTTATTTACTGAAAAAAACAACAGTTTCCCGATTTCTGTTACCCAGGTACCAGAGTTAATACCTTTGCCCCAAAAAGGAAAAAAAATCACTGAAATAAGCCGCACTCTGGGAAAACCGTGCTGAATGCATGTGCTTACAGTGAAGTCCCAGATTAGCTTGTGCAATCCACACAGGCGAATTAGGGACGAAGTTTTCCGCTTAGACTGGATATGAGAGCTTTCCTTTAGAAAAAAAAATCAATAAAAGCTAAAAGTGTCATCTCTTATTAGCCTATGCCGACTGCTTTGGCTTATCTGGGACGGCATTTTACACACATGCATTGAGCCCCATTTTCCCAGAGCCAGGCTCAAATTAATGTAATCACCAAAACGCTTCCGTCTATTGCAGATGCCACACAAGCTAGCGTTCAAGGTGACACATGCGTCGGGACAGGACGAGGTCCATAGGGCTTCAGAACTCAATTACCACAGTCCACTGACCAAGGGATGGCAGTCTGCAAGGTTGTGCATATGGGATGTTTCAATTGAGTCTCACTTTGGGAAAATGGGGCTTAATGCATGTGCGTTTAGTGTTGTCCCAGATTAACCTGTGCAGTCCACACAGGCCAATTAGGGACGACACTTTCTGCCTAAACTGGATTTGATCTAAGAAGAGACATCCTTTAAACGAAAAATACCATAGAAGCAGAAAGTGTCGTCCCTGATAAGTATGTGGGTACTGCACAGGCTAATCTGAAATGACACTTTACGCACATGCATTAAACCCTGTTTTCCCAGACCAAGGCTCACATCTTTACCAAGTATAGCCATCAGTATGGTTGAAGAAAGGCTCAATATGATTTTATTTTTTTTAAGGAATATGGTGACATCTAGAACATATTTATTCCATTTCCTAAAGTGCTGTTTATTATGTTTTTAGTTGTAACAACTTAAGTATGCTTTTAGAACATTTCTGCGTTGTTTAGAGATATCATATGAATGATAGTCATTTAGATGCATTAATATACTTGAATTGCAAACACAGCAATTACATAACAAGGTTTCAACAGTCCATTTATCCATTTATAGCATCATATGCCAAACAATCTCATATTTTCAATAATTTGCAACAAGGAATGTACATGCTTTGTTAACTTCTTAGAGGATTTCTGCATCTAAATGTATGCAGTAAATTTTACTAGATAAAAAGTCCTTTAATGTTAATGTACTTTGAATTGAAAGTGTTAGTGATGATGATAATTATTATAATGATGTTGCTGCTGATGATGATGCTGATGGTAATGAAGATGAAATGTCAATACTTATGGTGGGGTGGTGGTGGTGATGATGATGATAATGATGATGATGATTATGAATATGTTGATAATGCCAGTGGTGATGTTTATGATGATGTTGTTGTTGTTCCAGATACTGTCTGTACCCCCAGGACATTGTGGTACAGTTAGAGAAGAGATCTCGACTTCGCAAGATACAAGTCCTCTCACACCAATACCTCATAGGTACTCATTGGACATATAGAGAATACTAGGTCGGTGCCGAATAAAACAAAGTTTATTTTGCGAGGCTTAGAAAATCTGAACCACGAGCCTTGGCGAGTGGTTCAGATTTTCGGGCCGAGCAAAATGAACTTCCCTTTATTCGGCACCGACCTAGTATTCGATTTATCCCATCAATATTCTATTTATCCTACATTTTTTATATGTAATTTGTTTCTTACGCAATCAAAATAGTAGTCTTTAATTGCTAAAAACAATAGCAAAATCAGATTAAATTAACTGAATCTAACCTTGTGTAGTAATATTAAAATTGTTTGTGATCTTTCTCGTTTACGCCACTCGAAAAAGTCCTTAAGAATTTAAAGCAAAAACAGAGTAACAAGACAAAATATCGCTATATGCCTCGATTCAAATTTAATCACCATTCCTAATATTACACACTCAAGTAGAACACAAATGCTTTTGTTCAAATTAAAATTCTAGTTTTACCACTGCCATTTTGAACTTACGTCAGGCATGATTCAGAATTTATCCCCGCCGATAATGTAAATTTTAGTCTATAAACAACTCACTAACTGGCATAACCAAGTCAAACAGTTCTACTCACAAAAGTTGTGTAAATACCATGTCTATTTTTGTCACTTTTGTTTGCTTTTATGGCGAGTTAAAACTTCTTCTGCACACAAAACAAAATTGATTTCTTCATCGCCATTTGATATAAAAACACGCTTACCTCAATGACAACTTTAATCCAATCCTAGTTAAAATACAGTTGCAACGATATGTACTTCCATTTTCTGTTCTTCAATCCCTTTTTTCGACAATTATTTTAACCACAATATTTTTTAATAACGCTTGAATTTGTTCTGACCCAAAACACAAACTTCGAAACCGTACTTCTATCGAAGCGAGCTATTTTATTAATATTGAAATTTACAATTATGCATTACAACCACACAAAACGAAATACGTTTTGGATTCGTTTGATGCTTAAACAAATATTATACTGTTAAATAAATTAACACGTCCGACTTGTCCATATGTCATAAATTGCGCAATAAATTGAATGAAAAATAAAAGTTTGGAAAGCCAGTTTTGAGATAAATTTCAGTGGAAATTTGGTTTTTATTTAAATACGGTAGTCTATATAGATTTGAAAAGTTAACATTCATTTCATGTATTGTCATACAAAAAAGTAGTCCGCCGGGCGTGACAGCTATATTTCAGCATTACCAAAATAAAGGAAAATATATTCCACAGTGGTTTATTTCGACAATGCACGTCTGATGATGGGATAAAACTTGTTATATCATAGCAGGAAATGAGAAGTCTTGTCATACACAGTAGGCCTGGCAATCATTCAGGACAATGTATAATATTATGAGAGAATTAAAAGAAGAAAGCAACAATAGGTGATTTGCAATAGAAATATCTAAACAACATGAAATTTCATGAGTTAATTTGAAAAAATATCAAACATTAACATCTGAAGCTTCTTGTGTTTATAATTTATATTAAATACTGAAGGCAGTTGGCATAGTCAATATTTAAAAAACAAACAAACTGATGTCTTTAAAATATAAATGAAATGAATTTATGTTTTCTTCTAAATTCACAAATTGGATAAACAGTTGTCTCAGTAAAAGTGTCTCTATAGTCAAAACATGCTGTCCCTTCATGATCTTGGATGCCACAAGAGAAAACACTTTAAACTGTACCTCATGGACGGAATCGGGTTTTGACACAAACAAATTATACTTATTAAACTTCTTCTCACATATAATATTGTTAAAGAGTTTCCATTAATCTAAAAAAGTAAACATTACCCTGTGCCATTTGGAGAATCGCAAAGAAAATAAATAAGCTCTGTTGGATAAAAAAAGTTGTAACTGATTTTATTATATCTCAGACTTTTTAAAATATATTGACATTTTGAAAGTGGTTATTGCAAAGAGTGTTGATCGTTTATTTTTCTTCGTTTCTGTAGCAACGAGGATCGAGTTCTTTGTTGGTGATGTGCCGGATGGTATGCCTGTGGACCTTGACAATGCCAGATATACACGGCTAGGGTACATGTCGTTTTACTTTAAGCCGTATTCTGGGAATAACTGAGAAATCATATGTTTGTATTTGTATTGGTAATAAAAGCACATGGCTGCATAATCAATCAAATAACTGTAAACTTTTGAAAAAATACAACTGAAGGCGTGGCTATACATTTATGTCTGCTGTTTAATTGTGATGACTTGTGTCATTCATTTGAAAAAAATGAATAAATGAATGTTTATGCAATGTCCATGTTTATTATATAAATGAGTCTCGCTCTTGTAAAAAGGGGTTTAATGCATGTATTTACAGTTTCGTCCCAGATTAGCCTGTGCAGTTTGCACAGGCTAATCAGGGACTACACTTTTCACCAAACTGGTTTTTTGGCTAAGAAAATACTTCCTTTAAACGAAGAATACAATCGAAGCGGAAAGTGTCATCCCTGATTAGCCTGTTCAAACTGCACAGGCTAATCTTGGACAACACTTTACGCACATGCATTAAAGCCCGTTTTCCGTGAGAAAAGCTCAAATACTTGTTTTGATTCCCACAGCTATGTGTCTGTCTCGGATAACAAGAAGACCGATTTGTGATGACTTATGTCTTACATTTGAAACAAAAACATAAATCAATTTTTATGGAATTTCCATGTCTATTATATAAAAACTTTTTTTGTCATTCCCACAGCTATGTGTCTCTCTCCGATTACAAGAAGACCGATTTATGAAGCCTTATGTCTTTCATTAAAAAAAAACATAATTCACATTTTTATGGAATTTCATATTTCTTATATAAAACTTGTTTGTGATTCCGCAGCTATGTGTCTCTCTCGGACAACGAGAAGACCGGTTTCAAGGCGCGGGAGCTCAAGTCCGTGCAGGTGGACGCTGTCGGCGTTTTCCTGAAACTGAACATCCACAAGAACCACATCAACAAGTACAACATGTACAACCAGGTCGGACTGGTGGCGGTCAACGTCATTGGAGATAAGATCCAGAAAGGGCTGGATGCGTTGGATGAATTGGTAAGAGTTTACCCCTTCTTGCTTATATACACATTTTGAGGCATTTTGTTATGGCTTTGGTATCCGCATTGCACCCAGGAGATCCGGATCTCAATCCCCAGTAGACTTTCTCAGGATCTTTCCAAAAAGACACCAAATACTAGTACCAGTTCCTCACAAGTGTCAACATTATAGCGCAATGCTATCCATGTAATAGTGCTTTAACCCTTTACCACTCAGAAACGTACTTTGACGCATTTGTAGTCCCTTAGTAAATCAAATTAAATTAAAAAATTTTTTTTACAAGAATCATGTTTTTAAGGCTTCATTGCTAACACTAAGATACTGATAAGCAACAAACATCAGAACTCATCAAACTGAAACATTTATTGTGGCATACTTTGAACCGCGTTTTTGGGAAAACTGGGATTAATGCATTTGCTTAAGTGTCGTCCCAGATTAGACTGTTCAGTCAGAACAGGCAAATCTGGGACGACACTTTGTGCTAAATAGTTTTTCGCTAAGAAGAGACTTCCTGTAAACAAAAAATACAATAAAAGCGGAATCTGGAATGACATTTAACACACATGCATTAAGCCCAGTTATCCCAGAACCAGGCTCATTTAAGTCTGCCATTGTTTTCAGGATTTGTTCAGTGAAAGGAAGAAGGTGTTGGATGATCCAAGTTTGGAGGGACTCTATGACAGGTAAGTTACTTACAACAATTAAAGCTGCTCTGTAAAATCTTTCTAAAATTATTTTTAAAAAGTCACGCAAATCAGTGAATACTCACAGAATGTCAAATTGAACATGTGCACAACAGTTTCATAACACACTTTTGATATGAAAATGAAGAAATATTATAAATGTTCTTATAATTCTACATCATGGACCCATTGAAGATACCCAGTCTGCTTCTTTTCTGTTTGTCTAAAGCTGGTTGTCCAAAGATTTTAAATGATATAACGGCTTATGTTACATAAGAATATGCTGTTATAATTTGCCTTTGAAATATACACTTGTCATTTGCCTTCTATGCGTGGTTAATATTATATAACTGGATTTTCTTCTCATTATAAGACAAACATTTAATACTACCAGGATTGTAGGACAGATGTTTCAAGTAATTTGGACAACCCTGATGGCATTATGTGCCCTACTTAATGTTTGCAGGCTGATTGCATTTCACAAAGACAATTTGATCAGAAGCGTTTTCTTATGTAAAACTTCAGTTATGATTTCCCACAAAGAGCTTTGCGAATACGGGCACAGGTCTTTACTTGTACCAGAATCTGGTTATAGCTCTATTTTGCTATAAAAACCTACTTGTCTTGTTTGTTTGCAGTTCTGACTAATACCCCCCTGTAGATGACCTTGACATAAACCAGGAACTAGCAACAGCTCATTTTGCAATGAAACCCTACTTGTATGCTTGCATGGTTGATTACATACCACCACTAGATGACCTGGCCTTTGACATGAACCAGGACGTTGTTATAGCTCTATTTTGCTAAAAGCCCTACTTATTTGTTTGCAGACCAGTCTATATCTCCCCATTAGACAACCTGGCCTTTGTAACTTGTAACAGCTCTTTTTTGCTATAAATGCCCCACTTGTTTGTTTTTATTTATGTTTGTTTGCTGACCAGACACTTTTATGTTTGCAGACCAGACTATATCTCCCCATTAGACGACCTGGCCTTTGACATGTATCAGGATCCAGAGATTGCACAGATCATCAGGAGACTAGAGAAGAAGAAACAAGAGGCTGTCCTACGTAAGTGAAGTATTCAGCAAACCAGTCTTGGTGCTACATACAGCCGAAATAATATACTGTTTTGGGTTTATATATTTTTTTTAGATATTTCTGTACTTGTCAGATTTTTTAAAATAAATAAATAAAAAAAATGACCAAAAGATTTTATTGTTAAAAAAAATATGTTTTTAGAATAATTGTTGACTATTGCTCAGAACACTAAAACAATGGGGAGTAATGTGATTAGCATCTGTAGACACCAACCCATTCTTAGACTTGAAAATAATGAGCAGTTTGATATTTATTCAAATAATATGAATATTATATTATTATATAAATACATATTGATAATTGTGCTTCAAATTGCAGAGGAAAGATATGAATATGCGAAGAAATTGAAACACACGATACAGGAGTTGCAGAAGGTAAAGATTTTTTTTAAGACATATAAGCACCACTCTGGGGAAACGGGGCTTAATGCATGTGGGTAAAGTGTTGTCCCAGATTAGCCTGTGCAGTCGGCAGAGTTTGAAGAGTCTCCATTTCAACAAAATGTTCCTTTAAAGAGGAAAGTGTTGTGGGCTAATCTTGGTCACATGAATTCAGCCCCATTGTCATAGAGCAAGGCTCATATTTGAAAGACAAAAGGCAATCAAATAGTACTAAGACTTATTACAGTTTATGCAATAATTGTGACTTGTTTTTAGTAAAGGTAAAAAATCTGGTCAATGTAAAAGACTATAGACAGGCCTTTTCCTGGCCATTTTGGGGAAAATGCAATTTCTGGATTGGGATTTTTTTCGAGCGAAAAGTCCACTGATTTGGGAAAAACTAATTTAATTTTACCCTTTATTATTAATTTAATTATATGAACAAAATCATATAAACTATAGTTACATACATTAATAGATGTTATTGAAATAAAATTGAGATATAATAACCATTAGACACTTATTTCCAAAAAAAAAAAAATCTTATTGGGATTTTTTTTTTTCAAAATGGGATTTTTTTTTCAAATGGGGATTTTTTTTACAGTTTGGCTTTGGGAATGGGTCCATTTAACGGACCTGTAGATACGCAAGGAAAAGGCATAATACATGATAACAAAACTTATTTACAGTGTTTGACACATAATTTTTGTGTAGGTAGATGAAATGACCTCTTTCTTGTAAAACTCAATGGTCCATCTGAAACTTACACAAATAGTAACGCATAAAGGAATAAACACATAGCCAAATTGCTACTGCACAATTATTTTGTATTAACCAAGTATGATGTACCGTAAATACTCAATTCATAAGTCCATCCACTTTTAAAAGTCATGGATAAAAATTAGACAAAAAATGTCAAATATTTCTTTTAATCACTCAATAAGTTGGGTCAAAATTTGAGATGGCAAAATCCAATTGCTTGTGTGTTTCATCGCCCAGTGAATCCCTAAGGTATAAATTATCCTTATTATTCCGTGTGTTATAGTTAGGTTAAGATATGTATGTATCCCCAGTCAAAACTAAAAAAAAAAAAATCAGTTAACAAAATAAGTAATTTAAATGCAGCCTAACAGAAGTTGATTATTAAAAACAACAAAAACCTTATTTTGCCAAAAACAGAATAAGTAAGTTTGATTCAAACTTTGCTCGGTGCAAAAGATATGTACCATTAATCAAGACATGTGCTTTTATGTTTTCTAAGCCTAGCTAAAGAAATTATTCAGCACTAATCTAGAATTCTATATAAACCGCTGTCTGGGAAAAAAGGCCTTAATGCATTTTCCTGATGTCAGCCCAGAGTTGCCTGTGCAGTCTGCTTGGGCTAATTAGGGATGACACCTTCTGCCTACACATGATTTTCATTAAGAAAAGACCTCCTTTAATCGAAAAATCCATACAAGCGGAAAGTGTTGTCCCTGATAAGCCTGTGCGGACTGCACATGCTTATCTGGGATGACACTTTACGCACATGTATTAAGGCCCATTTTCCCAGAACAAGGCTCATATTTAAAAGGCGAAAAGCAATCAAATAGTACTTATGCAATAATTGGGACTTGATTTTAGTAAAGGTCAAACATCTGATCAATTTAAAAGACTATACATGGACTGCGCAGGCTAATCTGGGACAACACTTTACGCACATGCATTAAGCCCAGTTTTACCAGAACAAGGCTCAATCCATGACTTCCTTCAGGTTGGAGAGAAGCTGGGCAAGTATGAAGTAGAGAAGCGTCAGGCTGTGGAGAACGAGGATTATGACAAGGCCAAGCTGAAGAAAGCCCAGATGGACGAGTACAGACTGCAGATCTACAGGGACCTCAATGTGCACGACCTTATGGACAACACAGGGGTGAGAAAATGGGCCAAAACTTTTTATTTGTTAGCAATTTAAGCAAAGGGTTGTAACTCTGATTTATAGCAGTTTTGAGCATGTGTGGATTCGTTCTTGGTTTTCAAAGTAAGCATTCAGAAAGACGGCTATAACAAAAGGCAATTACTATAAGTTCGTTATTTTAATTTATGTGTTCCCAGAATCAAGACTTATAACATTTAGTAACTAGATCAGCGAGGGCCTCAATGTACACCTTCTTTACAATGGCGAGGAAAGGGAAACAACTCTGATCTTAAAAAGTTAGTTGTTTGCATTTACTTAAAGCTGAACGATGATGCATTCATTTTGTGTTCAACTTCATTAATTTTAGATTCTGAAATTTAGATCTCTGGCACATTATTTTAATTCTTATTTTCAGTCAAGGTATCCTCAGAAGATCGATCTTGGTGAGTATCTGGCGGAATACCTATAAGCCATGCTTTGGGAAAACCGGGCTTAATGCATGTGCTTAACCCTTTGCATGCTGGGAAATTTGTCGTCTGCTAAAATGTCGTCTGCTGAATTTCTAAAATTAGCATTTATTTGAATTTTTTTCAAAGAATACTATCAGAATAGCAAACAGTTTGGATCCTGATGAGACGCCACATTCTGTGGCGTCTCATCTGGATCCAAACTGTTTGCAAAGTCTTCAAAATCCGGCTCCAGCGCTCTAAGGGTTAAAGTACCGTTCCAGATTAGCCTGTGTGGAAAGCACAGGCTAATCTGGGATGACACTTTCCGCCTAGACTATATTTTTGTTTAGAAGAGACTTCCTTAAAAGGAAAATTCCATAGTACGGGAAAGTGTTGTCCCTGATTAGCCTGTGTGGAAAGCACAGGCTAATCCGGGACAATACTTTAGGCACATGTGTTAAGTCGGGTTTTCCAAGAGCCCAGCTACTTTTGATTGTTTTCAAATATACCTTTATAGTTAAGTAATTATGTCTCCTCAATGTATTCTATTTCATATTTATGGCAATAGCTGCTTTGTTTTCATACAAAAACTGTTGAAATTGCAAGAATTTTGTCCATGAAATGATATGTATGGCCATCCTTCTATTTATCTCTGATTCAAGTAGGAAAGTTATCAGCTTCTGGCCTTAGTATGTGCACTCAGTACCAGAGGTGAAATGCTTGAGGAAAGTGCTTACTCCACAGTTACAAATATGCGAACAAAAACCACACCAAAAACCCATATGAGATCAGATTCAGATTGCCTATTTCTTGTTGCAGAGTCCATGCGACAGCCTGCCTCCTCGCCACCACTGTTTGACCTGCCCCGCACCCCTCCCAGCCCTCCCCCTAGGACCCCGTACGACGAACGTGTACTGCCTGCGATGAAGAGGTACCTTGTAGTTAGTGCTTGATCAAATGAGCCTTGGTCGGAGAAAACCGGGCTTAATGCATGTGCATAAAGTGTTGTCCCAGGTTAGCCTGTGCAGTTTGCACAGGCTAATCAGGGACGACACTTTCCGTGCTTACTGGAGTTTCGTTAAGAAGAGACTTCATTTAAACGAAAAAATATATAAAAGCTGAATGAATCGTCCCTGATTATTCTGTGCAGACTGCACAGGCTCAGACTGCACAGGCTAATCAGGGACGACACTTTATGTACATGCATTAAGCCCAATTTTTTCCAGAATGAGGCTCAAATAAGTATTGAATGCACCGTCATGAAATGGCCAAATTGTGGCGTGTTCTGAGAAAACTGGGCAAAATGCTTGTGCGTAAATTGTCATCCCAGATTAGCCTGTGCAGTCCGCACAGGCTAATCAGGGAAGACAATTTCCGCTTTTATGGAATTTTTGGTTTACATGATGTCCCTTCTTATCGAAAATCTAGTTAAGGCGGAAAGTGTCGTCCCAGATTAGCCTGTGCGAACTGCACAGGCTAATCTGGGATGACACTTTACGCACAAGCATTTTGCCCAGTTTTCTCAGAACACGCCACATATATGCAGCATAGTTTTATGTCCATTCCAGCATGGAAGCTTCACTTTACATTATGCAATGCTGATGTTTAATATAATTAATTGCAGCAGCTTATTTATGTTAATACGCTTGATTCCACATTATGTTCATCATCCCTAGCAAGAGTATTAGTTATATCTGCCTGCTTTGGCTTTGAATAATGGTGGTCATAATTATGACCTCCCACTCTTCGAAAATGCCGGGTGTATAGCTTTGCATGTGTCAGTTAATTGAACTGATGGTGGGATGGTTGGTCAGTAGATTTAGTAAGAAGTCTTTGGCCTATGATGATGAAAACTGGTATGATGGTTACATGGGATAAAAGGAAGACGCCTGTCCAGTTTCAGGCCAAAAGGTAAAAGGCCAAGGTCAAAATGCGACCTTGATGAGTATTCTTTCATTGGATGGTTTATCTTCTTCATTATTTTTACAAATTCCAGTTTTTGAACTGGTTGTTCAATGTCTGAAAGACCTTCTATGAAAACCATAGTTTATTCTTTGCACACTTCTTTACTGGCCTCTGTACAAGGTCTAATAGACTTCCACAAAGACTGCTGCATTTGTTGTAACACTTAATAACTCGATGCCGCCCTTAATTAGTCAGGCAGGTCACTCCCCACAAAGTCCTCGATCGCGTACGCCGTATGATGAGCGCCCTCTGCCGATACATAAGTGAGTATGGTACCACGCTGAGGGGTGGCTTGACAGGGTCTTGCAGTATTCACTCTGTGCCTCATTCTTGAAAAACTGGGCTTAATGCATGTGCGTTAAGTCTGCAGAGGCTAATCAGGGACTATACTTTCAGCTTTTATGGAATTTTTCTTTTAAAGGAAGTCTCGTATTAACGAATATCCAGTTTATGAGGAAAGTGTAATCCCTGATTAGCCTGTGCGTACTACACAGGCTAATCTGGGTAGACACTTAACTCTTTCAGTGCTGGAACCGAATTTTGAAGGCCTTTGCAAACAGTTTGGATCAGGATCCAAACTGTTTGCTATTCTGATAGTATTCTTTGAAAAAAAAAATCAAAGAAAATGCTTATTTTAGAAATTCAGCAGACGACATTTAAGCAGACGACAAATTTCCCAGCATGCAAAGGGTTAACACACATGCATAAAGCCAAGTTTTTCTAAGACGAGCCTCACTCTGTGTGCATGCATTCTGTGTATACGGTTATTTACATGTATTCTAGGTATACAGTTGTTTGCTCACATTGTTTGTGTATCAGTGCTTTATGTGTATGATACATCTTACATCTTCTCACATGAATTAGGTAGTGAATGTGCGCAGTATAAGGGTAGTCACATGTTGCTATGGTTTCTTGTGCTGTGTGCAAATTATGCAGAAAAAGACACCATCATTTCACACAGTGTTTAATTATGAACTGATGTTTTAAGCAGAACTTCACTTCCATTTCTCTTTATTGCAAATATGCAATGTCAACAAGACATTTTACTTTCATTTCACATTCATTGCATACATGTATATAGAATGTCTACAAGAAATTTTACTTGCATTGCACATTTTTTGCATGTATGCTATGTGAACAGGAAAACTTCATTCTCATTTCATGCTGTGTACAAATACCTATGTGTTTTACAAGAAAACTTCTCCTGATTTCCAACTATTTATAAGTAGAGGAAAACTTCCCTTCCATTTCTCATCAACATCTTCATGTTCATTTCACACCATTTGCAAGTATTTTATGTGTACAGCCATGCTCAGTCTGTCAACAAAGTAAAGCATATATATGAATGAGACATGAAAATTTTCATATTAGATCTTCTGTCAGGTATCAACAAAAAAATAAAAATGTTACTAACTCAAGTATCTTTTACCCTAGCGCTTTCGACTATAGGTCTTCTTCAGGGGTGTATAGAGATACTTCTATAATGTATATATATATATATATATATTTATATATACATATAGTCATATGCTAGTTTAAATTATATTTTCCATATTGCATGTCTTAACATTCTATGTGTTTGTGTTAACAGAAGTTTGTCACCTCATATTTCAAATGTAACGATTACAAGATTTGCCACAAAAAGTTAAAATGCCTCCCAAGCAAGTCAAGTACTAATTTGCATGCATCTAAATTGCAAACATCACTACATTCACTTTCGAAAATCATGTGCTCTCTAGTATAAAAAACTCAGCTGAACAAGTACCATGATTAGATAATATTGCTTGCTAATTTAAATATGATTGACATTTGTGTCCATTTTTATTAACTTTGCACCAATCTTTATTAGGCTAGTGGGTGTTTTCAAAATGTATATTTAACTGGAATTTTCTAATTGTTTTAACGAAGTGGACTGTAATTGGCTCCATGCATTTTCAAATTGTCACATGTGTTTTGATTGGCTGATCATACTTAACAATTGTCTAATTGCTATCACTATGTGGACTGTCATTGGCTCCATACATTTTCAAATTGTCACACATGTTTTGATTGGCTCATCATACTTAACAATTGTCTAATTGCTTTCACTATGTGGACTGTCATTGGCTCCATACATTTTCAAATTGTCACACGTGTTTTGATTGGCTCATCATACTTAACAATTGTCTAATTGCTTTCACTATGTGGACTGTCATTGGCTCCATACATTTTCAAATTGTCACACATGTTTTGATTGGCTCATCATACTTAACAATTGTCTAATTGCTTTCACTATGTGGACTGTCATTGGCTCCATACATTTTCAAATTGTCACACGTGTTTTGATGGGCTGATCATACTCAACATTTTACTAACTGCTGTTACTATATGTACTGTCATTGGCACCATTCATTTTCAAATTGTCACACGTGTTTTGATTGGCTCATCATACTTTACAATTCTTTAATTGCTGAAACTATGTGGACTGTCATTGGCTCCATACATTTTCAAATTGTAACATGTGTTTTGATTGGCTGGTCATACTTAACAATTGTTAAATTGCTTTCACTATGTGGACTGTCATTGGCTCCATACATTTTCAAAATGTCACTTGTGTTTTGATGGGCTGGTCAAACTCAAAATTTTCCTAACTGCTGTAACTATGTGGACTGTCATTGGCTCAATACATTTTCAAATTGTCACACATGTTTTGATTGGCTCATCATACTTTACAATTGTTTAATTGCTTTCACTATGTGGACTGTCATTGGCTCCATACATTTTCAAATTGTCACTTGTGTTTTGATTGGCTGATCATACTCAACATTTTCCTAACTGCTTTAATTACGTGGACTTTCATTGGCTCCATTCATTTTGAAATTGTCACATGTGTTTTGATTGGTTCATCATACTCAACAATATTTGTCTTATTAATTGCTTTGGCTTTGTTGACTGTCATTGGCTACATACATTTCAAGTATTATATGACTATTTGTTTGAATGCTTGTTAGGTTTGGCTTGCAAATGTAAGCAGGGTTCAATACATAGTTTGATTGAAGTTTCTGTTCATATACATTATGAAAGATTGTTGACTTGTCTTCTAGTGTTTATGTTGATTTTGATATCACATAATGTGTTGTCTATAATGTAGAGCTTTAAATAACGTTCACATCCCTATACGCCATGTTCATACTGTTCCTATATAACATATTCGTACTGTTTCTCATAAACCGGTTCCTATGAACCGTGTTATTCTCAGTGGTTAAACATCACCATAGGGTATGTGGTTTGGAGGCTACACACAACTGTAAATCATATGAGCCGCATTCTTTGAAAACTGAGCTTATTGCATTTGCGTACAGTGCTGTCCCTAATCAGGGACAGCACTTTCTGCCTTAACTGGACTTTTCTTTAGAAAATACTTTTTTATACAAAAAAAATCCATAAAAGCTTTAGGTGTTGTCTCTGATTAGCCTGTACGGACAGCACAGGCTAATCTGGGACAACACTTAGCGCACATGCATTAAGCACAGTCTACCCAGAACAAGGCTCTTATCATCATATTAAACGATATTATCATCTCATGCCATCAGCAGTCGAGAGCCCGCTACGACAGACAACGCTGACAAATCCCCTCGCACACCGTACGACGAGAGACCCCTTCCCGCGGGGAAGAAAATGTAAGTCCAGACTGTTGTAACCCATAACATCCCCCAGTTGTCCCTTTTGTTTAAAATGAAAGGCGCCCTGGGGAAAACGGGGCTTAACACCTTGCGTTAAGTTTTGTCTGGGATTGCACAGGCTAATCAGGGACGACACTTTCTGCTTTATGTTATTCTTCGTTTAAAGGTCTCTTCTTAGCTAAAATCCTGTTAAGGCGGAAATGTGCAGTCTGTACAGGCTTATCTGGAACATAACTTTACGCACATGCATTAAGCCCTGTTTTCACAGAGCGAGACTCAATTATATCTCCCTGTCCCCTGTGTTAGAAGTTATTTTAATCATTGCATTTCCATTTGTTCTGTCCCTAAAATGTTTCATTTCTTAACATTTTGGGTTGTTTTGGTTAACATTGAAACAATCATCATTTTAACTCTTCTTGTGTTATTTTATTCTTTACTGTGTTATGCACAATTATCATACTCAAAACTGAAGTTATAACTGTTTGTCTCTGACTGAAAAGTTTCCTGTGTGCCCTTTCTCTAGTTTGTTGCTGAAAAAGAGTCTGTGCAGATTTATCTTATTGTTTTATCTGGTATATACATGTCTATGATGTGAGGTCAAATAGTTGAGATAAAGATTTTTAATTTTTATTCTTGATAAACAATTCAATCTAGTCAATATAAGCTTTCTTCCAGTAAAACAAACTGAATGTATTGTTTAAAAAAAAGTGAAAGTCTTTGACATTGCTTTGTCATAATATATATGTTTACTTTGTCTTTTTTACCCTTTGAAATATTAACATCTTTTTTTTTCTTGTTTCTATAATGGAATGAATAAACCTTTCATCTTAATCACCAGAAAATCTTTTTAAGTTTTGATGCAACCTTTAGCATCATTTGTGTTTATCTGGTTTCTTCGCAAAGAATCGCCTTCGTTTGTTGACTTCCGATTGTGAAATAACAAACTTAACCCTTTGCATGCTGGGAAATTTGTCGTCTGCTAAAATGTTGTCTGCTTAATTTCTAAAATTAGCATTTTCTTGGATTTTTTTTCAAAGAATACTATCAGAATAGCAAACAGTTTGGATCCTGATGAGACGCCACGTTCTGTGGCGTCTCATCTGGATCCTAACTGTTTGCAAAGGCCTTCAAAATCCGGTTCCAGCGCTCAAAGGGTTAAACAATATGTGTTTATAGTGTGCATGAATATAGATATGTGACTTATTTTACTAGCTTATACTAACAATGTGTTTTCATTGTAAACTATCTATAAGCATAACATTGTGCACGCCTTAATTTAAATGTAATATGCCAACTAAACAAAGTGAGCGTCCATTTATTAGCTTATAATGACATAACTATATCTTACTTATGTAATTCATATATCACAACTTATTACAGATGAATTACATGATTTATTATACTTAGTATTTATTGACCACATTCAATTATTTTTGTAGTAAAACAGTTTAAGATAAAAAGAATTAAATATGTGTAAACAGTTGTTAAGCATTACATCTGTTATAAGGGTACCTATATTAGAGTCTGTTTTTTTTATATATATCTTTCTTAACAAGTACTACACAGACACAAGAATACACATTTTATATGAAACCTTTTAAAAATTAAATCTTAATATTGTCTTTAATGTTTCCTTTTTATAAATATGTTTGTAGGGAGTAATACAAATTATATATATCTCCACTATTTTATCATGTCTAACAATTATCTACTCCAACATGTTCAAGTGTAATAGCTCTTGATATTTTCAAGTTCAATGATTCCCTGAGATGATAGTTTCCAGTGCAATAGTTCTCCCCCATGGTATTGTCAACTGTAATAAAGTATATCCTCTTGATATTTTCAAGTTCAATGATTCCCTGAGATGATAGTTTCCAGTTCAATAGTTCTCCCCCATGGTATTGTCAACTGTAATAAAGTATATCCTCTTATATTTTCAAGTTTACTCTTTGCTGATTTTTGCATTATTTTGTAATAAATCTCACATAAAATTATAATTTTCTTCTGTAATACTTCTCAATGTTTTGTAATTTCCCCTGATATTTAATCATGGTTCACTGGATAATTGTGTTATTTTATCATTTTTGTCTCCCCTGTTATTTGATCATGCTTGTCTCCCCTGGCCTAGAGTTTCATACTTGTCTCCCCTGATGTAGAGCTTCAGTTGTGGAGGAGGTGGTGGAGGAACCACCGCCCCCGGAATCTGCCGGCGGAGGAATAACCGGTGAACCAGAACCGCTCTCGGAGAAGGATCTGCGGGAAGCTTCGGCAGCCATCGACATCTTCGGAGAGCCTTTGGTAACACCTTTTTGATAAATTGGGCGTTTTGTCCTCCTCTAAATGCTCCACCAACATTGGTCAGAGCCTTTCCTAACATCCTTTTTGTTCGCCAGTTGGCAACATAAATATTTGTGTTGAGCATATTTTGTTATTGCTTGAATTGGTGTGTTTTTGTCAGTATGTAACCATTGACATTGTTTTTTGTTTTCTCAAAATATAATTTGGAAGCATTGACAAGAATCCTGTGGTCTTATAAGGGATCTTATTTAGTAAATGAATTTAACAATGCAATTACAGGAGATACAAATGAAATAAATTAAGTCTATGAAAAAGAAAGAAATCACTTGTTGCATAGCTTTTTTGCTTCTTTGAAAATTGTATTGAAATGTAATGTCGCTTTGAATAATCCAGGGCCCTAATCACGTGTATTTTAGCCTCATTCTGGGAAAACTGGGCTTAATTCATGTCATCCCAGATTAGCCTGTTCAGTCTGCACGGGCTAATCAGTGAACTTTCAAATTGTATGGATTTTTATGTTTCAAAGAAGTCTCTTCTTATGAGAAATCCACTTTAGGCGGAAAGTGTCTTCCCTGATTAGCCATTGTGAATTGCAAAGGCTAATCTGGGATGACACTTTACGCACATGCATTAAGCCCAGTTTTCCCAGAAAGAGTCTCAAATACACATGTTATTAGGGACCTGGATTATTTAACTTTCCAAGCCACATGTATATTTCTACATAATATGCAAAGAAGCATACAAGCTATGCAATAACTGATGATTTCTTTTTTCGTCATTGATTTAAATAATTGTATTTTATTTATATTACGCACATGCATTATGCGCAGTTTTCCTAGACAGGGCTCATTTATCCTTGTTCTAAAGAACGCTCCCACGGTGAGGATCGAACCCATGACCTCCCGGTTGCTAGGCAGACACCATATCCATAACGCTACGACAACCTCTCATAGACACCAAGTACTGGTTCTATCCAGGAAACAGAATCAAGAGCATTTCAATAAGCGTTCAGCTTTCGATGCAATCAAGCAAAACTAAATATGTTTACACTATTTATCCTTGTATACTCCAGGTGTCCAAAGCGTACTCCAAGACCTGGTCGTACAGAGAGGATGCCCTGCTGGCCGTGTACAAACAGATGCAGGAACTGCCCACCTCGGGCAAGCAGGAGGCTAAGGATATGCTGAGGGCCTCACTTCACCTCATGAAGAGAGCGATAGATGATAAAGTCTACGCAGTATGTGTGGCTTTATCATGTGTAGACTTTTTTTTCTTAAGCTGAAGTTGACACTCATTCCAGATTTACCCCTTATTATGTACTATAAATTAAAAATGGTTAACTCAAATAAATTGCTTATGTGGAAATGGATTTCTTTTCAAACAGGTGTTTTCACTATTTTTATCTGTTTTAACTTGAAGAATTAACGGTTGTTGAACAATGTAATGTGCTGAGTTGTTCATGAACCTCTTAACACCTCTTTTGTAAAGTTTCAACCAAAATGTGTGTTCTTTGGTTGATTATTATACTCCCATTACCATTGGTAATGGGGGCTTTATAGGAGTCACTTTTTCGGTCTGTCTGTCCCGAAATTTCATCCCATCTTCAACAAACTTGGTCAGAAGTTGTATCTAGATGATGTATTAGTCAAGTTTGAATATGGGTCATGCCGGGTCAAACACTAGGTCACCGGGTCACTTAGCGCGTTTTAAACCGAAAGTTTGTCCGGACCATAACTATGTCATTTATCGTTAGATTTTAAAATCATTTGGTACATTCGTTCACCATTATTGGACAGTGTGTCGGGCGAAAGAATTATGTTGATATCTCCAAGGTCAAGGTCACACTTTAAGTTCAAAGGTCAAATGCTTGTCCGGGCTATAACTATGTCGTTCATTGTGAGATTTTAAAATCATTTGGCACATTTGTTAAACAAATTAGCTTCTCCTGTTTTGTGAAGACAACATGCAAAATATTCTGTGTCAATGCAGCGTGTGGGGGTATACGTCACGTCTGTGACAAAGCTCTAGTTTCATTTGTTTCACCTCATTATAGATATTTATGATGATTTTTTTTATACATCAGTATGTATTTTGAACTTAATGCATGATGACTTTTTTACATACACTGTATCAGGATGTACAAAATGTATTTTGAACTTAATTCTTTTAGAATGTCAATATTCTGATCTATCAAACTAAGGATATCTGGAAGTCATTTTTTAATTAATTTTCAGCGCCTTCAAGATAACAGGGTAAAGTATTTGACTTGTTGTTGTTGTAGGTGTTCAAAGCAGGCTTGATGCTGTTAAAGATGATTCTTACAGAGTACATCCCAAAACACAAGTAAGTGAAACCATACCATCACAGGCCTTTTACTGGCCATTTTGGGGAAAATGCTATTTCGTTATTGGAATATTTTTCGTCCAAAAAAGTCCACTGATTTGGGAAAAACTAATTCAAAATAACCCTTTAGTATGAATTTAATTACATGAACAAAATCATATAAATTATAGTTAACTTACATATTTTAAAAGCTGTAAAAGAAATAAAATTGAGATTTTATAATCATTAGACACTAATTTCCAGCAACAAATTATTGTATTTTCATTTTCAAATTTGGATTTTTTTTTACAATGTCGCTTTGAGAATGGGTCCGTTTAACGGACCCGTAAATACGCAAGAAATAAGCCTGCACCAGACAGGTGGGATCTCCAACAGGTACTCTGGTTTCTCCAAATAAAACAATACCATATTAAAATCAATATTTTTCAGTTAGAGTTAAATAGCTGGAAATTGGAGCTATAATTAAATATTGAACGAATGTTTGTGATTCTAATAAGTTATTTAGATAGGAGTGCTGGGACACACTCAAGGTCTCGACATAATCCAGCCTCAGGAACGGTAGAACCTAGTTGAATTGCACATGCACTTATGATATGTATCTTAACCTTTTGCATGCTGGGAAATTTGTCGTCTGCTAAAATGTCGTCTGCTGATTTTCTAAAATTAGCATTTTCTTCGATTTCTTTTCAAAGAATACTATCAGAATAGCAAACAGTTTGGATCCTAATGAGACGCCACGTTCTGTGGCGTCTCATCTGGATCCAAACTGTTTGCAAAGACCTTTAAAATTCGGTTCCAGCGCTAAAAGGGTTAAAATTACATCAATGACAAACACACATATATTATAACATTAATTAGTTCAATATTTTTAGTAGATTAAAGTTTTACAACTAGATAACATGATTACAGAATATCACTTTAAATAGAGTTCTGCCATGTTTGGATGGTTCTTGCTTGTACTGCCCTATGTTCCAGATTGCTCACGAAGAACGTCTTTCTTATTTCAGATTATCAAAGGCTGAAACAACTTTTACACTGGAAAAAACCTTGCCCAACCTCTTACACAAAAGCGGAGACACGGTACGTAGTGAAAACCCAAATCAAGCCATAACACTTTGATAAGTTTCCTTTATATATCAATGAGGAAACAATAAAATACAACAGATACAACCAATTGATCAGATGTTCGTCATTTTGAGGCACCTACAATTTGTAA
>VMBQ01003819.1:0-28200 GCA_007657795.1 Dreissena rostriformis | reverse complement strand
TAAATTTCTAAAATTAGCATTTTCTTCGAAATTTTTTTCAAAGAATACTATCAGAATAGCAAACAGTTTGGATCCTGATGAGACGCCACGTTCTGTGGCGTCTCATCTGGATCCAAACTGTTTGCAAAGGCCTTCAAAATCCGGTTCCAGGGCTCAAAGGGTTAAGGTGGGACATTTGTCAGTTACTGGTATAAGTGTGTGCACTTAGTACTGGTAAACCAGCTTACCCAGGAAAGGTGTGAGTTGTTAACCCTTTGAGTGCTGGAACCGGATTTTGAAGGCCTTTGCAAACAGTTTGGATCCAGATGAGACCCCACAGAACGTTGCGTCTCATCAGGATCCAAACTGTTTGCTATTCTGATAGTATTCTTTGAGAAAAATTCGAAGAAAATGCTAATTTTAGAAATTCAGCAGACAACATTTTAGCAGACGACAAATTTCCCAGCATGCAAAGGGTTAGTACTGGTAAACCAGCTTACCCAGGAAAGGTGTGAGTTGTTAAAATAATGTCACTAAAATACTGTTGGCAACCGCAAAAAAACAAACATAAAAAAAGTTTAAATCGGATCATCATGAAATTGGTGTTAAAGTTTAACTTAAAAACTAAGTGAAAATGTTTATGGGTAAAAAAATGTACAAGTTCGATAACAAGCCAGATTGCCAGAAGCATTCTTGAATTATGCCCTTGAATTATTAAAAAAGGGCTAAATTAACATTGTCCGCTCTCTAACTTTTCTGTTTAACTGTTGAAGGACTATATCAAATTTATTTCATACAAATGTGTAATGATTTAATCCAAAAATAGTAATCCCCCATTTTTTACAGCGGTCTGACAGTGGACAACATGATGAACTTCTGTGTCGTGGCCTTGAATCACACATCAGCAGATGTTAGGGTTGTGGCAGAGAGGATAGTGAAAGGTAGCGTGACATAAAGGGGCTCATTAACAGTTCGGCAATATGGCAGAGATGCAACATTTAGAACAAGTCAAATAACACTCCTAACACAGAAAAATTAAAATATTGGTTTGTTTATGGAAAATCTTCAATCTTAAAATGATAAAACGTTCCTAATTCTTTTCAATGATACTTTGCAACTAATATCAGGTTCAACATATTGTTATATTCTAGAGTCTGAATGGTCCAGATGTAGTGCATAAGATTTTGATTTCAAAGATCTTTGGTTCAAATCCTGGTCAAGCCAAACTTTTTAAATAACCTTTTTTATGCCCCCTTCTTTGAAGAAGAGGGGGTATATTGTTTTTGGCCTGTCTGTCTGTCACAAACTTTAATCTTGCTCATAACTTTTGCAATATTGAACATAGCGACTTGATATTTAGCATGCATATGTATTTCATGGAGCTGCACATTTTGAGTGGTGAAAAGTCAAGGTCAAGGTAATCCTTCAAGGTCAAAGGTCAAATATATGGGTCAAAATCGCTCAAAAGGGGGCATAGTGTTTGACAAGCACATCACTTGTTTGGTATTATAATTATTTCAGACTATTTCAAATATGATAGTTTCCTTAGAAAATATTTTTGATGACACTTTTTAAAATACAAAAATCTGTAAATAACTCCATTTAATATTGTTGTCATGTTTTGATGATCTTCCAATGTCGCATCTGCAACTTATTTTTACTTAAATAATGGCTTGTGTTTTTTGCAGACTTTAAATTTATTTATGAATAGAAATTCATGCTATTTTGTTTATGATTTTTCTGAATAATACACTTTTTGACGATACCTTACTGTTTTATTTTGTTTGTGATCACACATTTCTATGAAGGACTGAACACGCTACATTTGCTACTAATGCAGGATTCAGAATTTATTTACCTTTTACTTAACCCTTTGAGCGCTGGAACCGGATTTTGAAGGCCTTTGCAAACAGTTTGGATCCAGATGAGACGCCACAGAACGTGGCGTCTCATCAGGATCCAAACTGTTTGCTATTCTGATAGTATTCTTTGAAAAAATCGAAGAAAATGCTAATTTTAGAAATTTAGCAGACAACATTTTAGCAGACGACAAATTACCCAGCATGCAAAGGGTTAAAGTGTCTCAAAATGCTATATGATATGCTATATTTGTTACAGCACTGTACAAGGAGGTGGGACAGCCCGTGAAAGACTACCTGCCGGCAGACGATGAGAAGTCCAGGAAGAACACCATGTGGCGACTTCTCTTTGAATACTTTGACAAGATTGATGGCAAACCTAGCAAGTCAGATGTCAAGGTAATGAGTTTGGTTCTGGAGAAATCTGGGCTAGATGCATGTGCATAAAGTGTCATTCCAGATAAGCCTTTAAAGTCCATATAGAAATGACCCCATAGGCCAAGTTTGGCAACTGTAGTTTGAAATTTGTCATAATTATGGACCTTTTAATAAACAACCACCAACCCCTGCTGTAATAAAACATCATACTTTAATTCCTTGTACGCAGGCCTTGCTTTGTAATGCATATTATGTGGGTGGGGTCAGGGTTAATGTCATGTTTAGTAAATATTGAAAACAAAATTATGCTTGATAACTCAAGTATACATTTAGCTTTCCTAATGAAACCTAGTACAGTCGAAACCCGATGGTTCCAACTCGCCGGGATCGACAACAAAAGTTCGAGCCATCCAGAATTGGAGCCAACCGATTTCTTATATACTTATGTTAACTAACATGAATCTTCAATCAAGTTACAAATCCAGTTGAAGAGTATTCATACTGCCTAAACTCCGTACTTCTTTCTGCTATTGAATTACTAAGAACTGAATATATACTTAATATTTTATTAATCTATATTATAAAACAGTAACACATACAATCAAACAAATATCATATCATAAATGTATATTCAACCCATGCGAAAGACAAAAACATCATACCGGACATGAGGTCCGATCACTTAAAATTTACTGGACCTCACCAGATTTTACCAGACCTCGTTCTTCTTTAACCAAACAATAGAAAATACCTTTTATAGAGTTTATTTTTATTATTATGACGTTCACAATGTTTACCAATTTCAAAATTTGAAATACAATGAAATAACAACTTACGGTATTTAAAACCCGTTCTATGAAAACATATGCTTAAACTTTCATTTAAAGTGAAGAAAGCTTTGTGAATTTTTGTGGATACATTACAAGTAATTTTAAGCAGCAATATAAAATGCTAGTACTCTCAGAGGGGGTAATCACGTGACCATCAAGATGGCAACTTCAGTGCCGAAACAGGTATTTTTCGCCATTGTATACCTTTTATCACTTTTGTTGAATGTTTTAATGCCGCTCACTTTCTAGTCATATCAGTAAGAAAGTGATTTATATTCGCTTTATATCTCGACTTTACTCGCTACAAATTTTCTTAGCAGGAGCTGTAATTTTGTGATCCCTCTAAGAAATTTCGTAGAAAGTAAAGTGGACATAAAGAGCAAAGCTTAATACAAAATAGATGCTCATCACTTTTCAATTCTTTGCTAAAATCTGTTTTATTTTAAATTTAAATAAAATGTCGAAGTAAAATAAACATAAAACAGTCGGCATTTTTTTTTTACATATTCCTATTCGTGTTCAGGTTAAACAAAGTTTTACTTTTTTTGTCGGATACGAGGACAGTTTCTGAAATATTATCGGACCTCAGCAAATTTTATCAGATATTTCAGAGGTCGGACATCTTTTGCATGGGTTGTGTATAATATATAAGCGCTTTTATAAGTAGCACATTTACGGGTACATGTAAGAAACAGAACTAAAAAACAAAACAGGCATAAGCACTATATACACATCACATCACTGAAAACTCAAACAGAACTACTTGGATTTATTTATTCGCTTGTTTTTTTTTTTAAAGAATGACATGATGTCAGTCTGTGTTTTGTTCATGAGTTGATGTTAAGATACAAAGTTTTCTTTTCCATCAAGTGGACATTCTACATGTTGTGATGCAGCCGTTCCAGCCATAATAATACTGCATCTACAAAAAAACAACATTTTATACAATATGCAATCTTTTACTCAAATCAATTGAAGATTGAGTCGATAACATGTTTGCAATTATGGCAAGCCTTTAATCAAGCGCTCCTAATTAACAGCTTAATGCGACCCCAAGCGTGTTCTAGCCAAACGAACAAAAGAACATGTAAAAATTGTGACCGGTACTGTAAAAACAGTTCGAGCCATCCAATAATTTCCCATTTTCGCTTGACGTGCCTTATATAACCACATACTATGCACTAAGCCCTGACCGAGTGCACCGTGTTGTTACAGAGGCAGAAGGCAGACGAGGAGGCGAGGAAGCAACAGGAGATAGAAGGCCTGCAGAAACAGCTTCAGCAGCTGAAAGACATGGCATCAGGCAAGGCGGTGAGTAGGCAAAACATACGTGTCCTTTTCTCCAAGGTTTTTTGGAGGTTTCAGACAAAAGCTGAATGTTAAGGCATCCATTACCTAGGGACACATTTTTCTCGTTATTACTATGATATAATTGATAATATATTTTTATTTTTTTTAATCAATTAACAAGTCCAGAAGAAAAAATATTTAAAAATGTAACTGGATTATTCACTAGAACTCTTTAGCACTATGACATGAACATGAACAATGCTGTTGATTTGTTTATTCCAGCCTGTAGATGAAAGTGTTCTGGAGAAAAAGCCAGTCTCAAAGGTGGGTGCTTGTTGATTTTCTGTGACATTTAATTTTAGTTTCATGAAATTATTTTATGACTGAATGATCCATATTCACCCTCCTACTCCTAGGCATGTGAAGTCATAGACTGTTGACTGAGGATACTTACATGTTGATGATATAAGAAGCGTTCTTGGAAAATGGGGCTTAAGGCATGTGCGTATAATGCTGTCCCATATAAGCCTGTGGAGTCTGCACAGGCTTACGATAGACAACACTTTCTGCTTTTATGGTATTTGTCGTTTAAAGGAAGTCTCTTCATAGTGAAAATCCATTTTAAGCGGAAAGTGTTGTCCCTGATAAGCCTGTGCAAACTTCACAGGCTAATCTGGGACAACACTTTACGCATATGCATCTAGCCCCATTTTACCAGAGCTAGGCTCATTTATAATTTGTTAAGGCCCGTGCCATGATAAGCATTAGTTGTATGTATAGTTTTATCCACATTTTATTACCCAATGGTAGTAACAATGTATTATTATGTCTTTAGTGTTCTTTCATTCTTTTATATCCACTATTCTTCTTTTTTGGAAGCTTTGACAAACATTTTTCAAATGCTGAAATTTTCAATTTATGAATTTGTCCCTTTAACAAACACAAATCTTGTTATGTTTGTGTTAATTGCTAAATGTAATTATTATAAGATGACGTTGTTCTATATTTTTTAAATTGTATATGTAGGGCAAAATTAAAAACAACAAGGTAAGAGCATTTGGCTAGAATATGTACGATTATTTATGTTATGATCTAGCATTTATACTAGTTAACTATATCATATGTATTTGCATGAATTTTGAAAATGGGTTCTCATAAAAATGAGGTGGAAATTCTTAGGACAAACAAACCTGTAAGTGGGATACCTTGGAAACAAATCTATAACGCTTTAAGCGCTGGAACCGGATTTTGAAGGCCTTTGCAAACAGTTTGGATCCAGATGAGACGCCACAGAACGTGGCGTCTCATCAGGATCCAAACTGTTTGCTATTCTCATAGTATTCTTTGACAAAAATCGAAGAAAATGCTAATTTTAGAAATTCAGCAGACGACATTTTAGCAGACAACA
This sequence comes from Dreissena rostriformis, assembly GCA_007657795.1. Classification (NCBI taxonomy): domain Eukaryota; kingdom Metazoa; phylum Mollusca; class Bivalvia; order Myida; family Dreissenidae; genus Dreissena; species Dreissena rostriformis. Next base: position 22,456 of record VMBQ01003819.1, on the reverse strand, counting down.
AATTTCCCAGCATGCAAAGGGATAAGGGGATATAAACCCCTCTTCATAATAATTTCACAACACTGTCATTGTTGGTTTATATGATACAAAAAAAAATCATGGACATACATCCAGTGATATTTTTACAAATTTTCTCATCTGAGTCCTGGGACTAGATAACTTGCAAATCTATGACCGAGTCCAAATATTAAACTACATGTATATTATTTTTTAAGAAATTTCAATGCATTTTTGGGACTCACATAATTCGAAACTTTGCATCCCCAGAGGATTTTGTGANGGCGTTGCCATGATAAGCATTAGTTGTATGTATAGTTTTATCCACATTTTATTACCCAATGGTAGTAACAATGTATTATTATGTCTATAGTGTTATTTCATTGTTTTGTATCCACTATTCTTCTTTTTTGGAATCTTTGACAAACATTTTTCAAATGCTGAAATTTTCAATTAATGAATTTGTCCCTTTAACAAACACAATTCTTGTTATGTCTGTGTTAATTGCTAAATGTAATTATTATTAGATGACGTTGTTCTATATTTTTTTAAATTGTATACATAGGGCAAAATTAAAAACAACAAGGTAAGAGCATTTTGCTAGAATATGTACGATTATTTATGTCATGATCTAGCATTTATACTAGTTAACTATATCATATGTATTTGCATGTATTTTGAAAATGGGTTCTCATTAAAATCAGGTGGAAATACTTAGGACAAACAAACCTGTAAGTGCGATACCTTGGAAACAAATCTATAAGGGGGATATATACCTCTCTTCATAATAATTTCACAACACTGTCATTGTTGGTTTATATGATACAAAAAAAAAGCATAGACACACACCCAGTGATATTTTTACAAATTTTCTCATCTGAGTCCTGGGACTAGATAACTTGCAAATCCATGAGTCCCAGAATTGAAAGAACGAGTCCAAATATTAAACTATATTATTTTTTTAAGAAATTTCAATGCATTTTTGGGACTCACATAATTCGAAACTTTGCATCCCCAGAGGATTTTGTGAGTCCAGGACGCGAGACTCGCAGTTAAAAAAAATGACTGTACACCATATAAAGAACATTTAAACGGCAGTTATCCTTAATACATATTGTGAGTGGTAATGGGATTTTTGTTGCAAATAAGTGAGAACCTCTGATTGATACCAGTTTCTTTTTATTGCTTGATTTATGTTATGTTCATTTACAGTTAGTAGAACAGTTTTTTGCTTTTTTGTTGAAACAATTAAGTTATTTGTTTGTTCTCCATCATTTAAACCAGAGGGGACTCAGTTAACCCCCTGTCCGTCCCTCTGTCCGTCTGTCTGCCCAATTCTGGATTCTTTGATAACTCAAAAAGTACTTAACCCTTTGAGCGCTGGAACCGGATTTTGAAGGCCTTTGCAAACAGTTTGGATCCAGATGAGACGCCACAGAACGTGGCGTCTCATCAGGATCCAAACTGTTTGCTATTCTGATAGTATTCTTTGAAAAAATTCGAAGAAAATGCTAATTTTAGAAATTCAGCAGACGACATTTTAGCAGACGACAAATTTCCCAGCACGCAAAGGGTTAAGTAAGGTTGATGAAACTTGGTATGTGGATAGAGGGCTAAATGGGGAATATGCAAGTTGTTTCAGATTGTTTTGCCAGACAAGATTTGTTGTTGCTATGGTTATAGAGATAAGTGAAAACTGTTTGAAAATCCGGATCCTGAAATATCTTTACAACTACATAAGCTAGGTTGATGTAATTCAGTGTTTGATAGAGGGTCATATATATGGGGAATATGCAAATTATCTTTATTTTCAAACTGGTGAAACTGGTATGTGTATATGCACATTATTTAATGTCTTAAATTTAAGTCCAACAAAAAAATGTGGTTTCTATGGTTACAGACAAAAAGTGAAAAATAAAATCTGGATCTTGGGACAACATAACAAAATACTTAAGCTTATGTTGACAACATTAACACAGAAAGGGACTGCTGTTTTGTCTATGAAAAAGCTCTTGTTCACTTACTTGTATGCATGATATTTTATAATTATACTGTTTATATACCGGTTTATATCAATAAAAATGTATTGCAAACATGTATGGATATATCATAAAATCCATCTGCATTCATTAATATGTTGTGTAGTATTAAGCTAAATATTGAATTGAGGTGATTTTGATAAAATCATCTTGTTAGCTCGGCTGTTTTCGAAGAAAACCCGAGGTATTGTCATAGCCCTCTCGTCTTCCGCGTCGTCGTCGTGGTCGTCCGAAAACTTTAACATTGGCCATAACTTTTGCATTATTGAAGATAGCAACTTGATATTTGGCATGCATGTGTATCTGATGGAGCTGCACATTTTGAGTGGTGAAAGGTCAAGGTCATCCTTCAAGGTCAAAGGTCTTTTTTTATTTTATTTTTTTTTCTCATGTGTATCTCATCGACCTGCACATTTTGAGTGGTGAAAAGGTCAAGGTCAATGATGACCTTCAAGGTCAAAGGTCAAAAAAACAAAATCCAAGCACCCACAGCCGAGCGTTGGCATCCGCTCGACGGTGCTCTTGTGTGTATATTAATTAGTAAATGTTATAGCTTTTTGTGTTCAAATTATGTTAAGTAATTATGTGTTTTATTATAGATGTGTTTGCTATTTTATTTCTTACATCTATTTGGTTAAAAAGAGTACTGGTAGTATTTATTTGGCATCCCCATCACATATTTGTATGCCCCCGGTAGGGTGGCATATAGCAGTTGAACTGTCAGTCCGTCTGTCCGGCCGTCTGTCAGTCTGTGTGTCCGTCCGAAAACTTTAATGTTGGTCATAACTTTTGCAATATTGAAGATAGCAACTTGATATTTNTGTTTTTTTATAGAGAAATGAAAACTTAACAGCAACAGTAATGATGATAATAATGATAATGACTATGATGATGACAATGATAATGCCGCTGCTGCTGATGATGATGAGAAGAAGGAGGATAGTGATAATGATGTGATAATGATTTTAATGTTTTAGCTATGTGGGTTCATAACTGAAATAACCGACTACAGGTTTTATATCCTAGAATTGTATTAACATGTATGTTAAAATGCATCCCATTTAAGCCTGCCCCCAATGTCAGGGCTGTGGTGTCAATATGCACATGTATCCTTGCTAATATTTGAGCATCACTCTGGGAAAACAGGGCCTAATGCACGTGTGTAAAGTGTCGTCTCAGATTAGCCTGTGCGGACAGGCAAAGCAGGGCCCACACTTTCCGCCAAAACTGGGTTTTCGCTAAAAAGAGACTTCCTTTAAATGAAAAAAAACACAGGCTAATATGGGACGACACTTTACGCACGTGCATTCAGCCCAGTTTTCCCAGGATGGGACTCATATGGCAATTCTTAAATTTCCAGAAGCCATTGACCAACAAGCCGAAGAGTAACAAACCAGTCACAAAAGGGGAAGACGGGGATGAAACTTCCGTCTATAACATGGATAAGTATGGGAGTTTACAAAGTCTTAAACATCACAGACATTCTCAGCCTGAGTTTTGTCATGTCTGTTTATTCAATTTTTAGACTTGGATAATTATCCCCCGCCAAAGGTGGAAGGATATAGTTTGGGCATTGTCCATCAGTCTGTCTGTCGGTCACAAACTTGTTAGGACTATATCTCAGGAACTATATGAGATTTCAACATGAAACTTCTTGGGTGTATAGATATCAATGAGGAAAAGTGCAATGCACAAGAACCATAACTCTACATTTTCTAAAATAAGAGTTATTGCCCTTTGTTGTTTTTGTATGATGTAACTGTTCAGGGCTATATCTCAGATACTATACAAGATTTCAGTCCGCACAGGCTAATCAGGGCCTGCACTTTCCTCTATAACTGGTTTTTTGCTAAGAAGAGACTTCTTTTACACAAAAAATACCATACCATTAAAGCAGAAAGTGTCGTCCATGATTAGCCTGTGCGGACTGCGTTAAACCCAGAGTGCGGCTCATATGTATATTCTGTATTTCTTTCAGTATTTGTATATTCTGTGGAGAGAAGAATCCCACTTTTACAGAGGAAGGCTTGGATCTGCATTATTGGAAGAACTGCCCCATGTTGAAACGATGTGCCAACTGCAAACAGGTGAGACAGGGGGGTGTTGTGTTAAATATTGGAAAGGGGTGTAATTATTTGTTAGCTCTGCTGTTTTCGAAGAAAACCCGAGGTATTGTCATAGCCCTCTTGTCTTCCACGTCATCGTGGTCGTCTTCATCCGAAAACTTTAACATTGGCCATAACTTTTGCAAAGTTGAAGATAGCAACTTGATATTTGGCATGCATGTGTATCTTATGGAGCTGCACATTTTGAGTGGTGAAAAGGTCAAGGTCAATGATGACCTTCAAGGTCAAAGGTAAAAAAAACAAAATCCAAGCACCCACAGCCGAGCGTGTTTATATTTCTTCTCAAGGATAACATTCAATAATGTATCAATACTTGAAATAGCTTTGACATGTGAGCTTATGACTGGTGCAGCTTTTATCAAGGGTTCACAATAAACAGATGAGCTTTTGTTAGAGAAAAATTGTAAAATTGCGGGAGAACTTTTGTCGGCCCACATTAAATTTGTTGGGCGAGTATTTGTCCGAAGTATGGGTAGACATTGGTGCATTATTGATTCAAATGATAACATGAAACACATCGATATAAACACTATGATAAAATTGGCAAATGCAGTCACAATTTAGACTACTCGAACACACCTTCTTGTATGGGTTAAATTCCACTTACACTACCTCATTGCCTATTACACACAGGATTTATTAAATACTTACCTTCAAAAGTTAGACTGCACAGGCTAATCTAGGACAACACTTAGAGCATTAACCCTTTGAGTGCTGGAACCGGATTTTGAAGGCCTTTGCAAACAGTTTGGATCCAGATGAGACGCCACAGAACGTGGCGTCTCATCAGGATCCAAACTGTTTGCTATTCTGATAGTGGTCTTAGAAAAAAAATCAAAGAAAATGCTAATTTTAGAAATTCAGCAGACGACATTTTAGCAGACGACAAATTTCCCAGCATGCAAAGGGTTAAACCCTGTTCTCCCAGAGCGCGGCTCCAATGTATTACATAAATGTACTGTGCGTCTGACTTGATTATTGCCTTCAACACCAGGTGGTGGAGATAGCCAGCTACACGGATCACCTGCTGACAGAGTGCGAGGCCAAGGTCAACTACGCCAAGTGTCCGCGCTGCACGGAGGCCATTCCCAAACCAGAGCACGAGGGTCACGTGGCCGAGAAGGCTTGTAACGGTTAGAACAACTGAAAACTGATCAAATCTGAGCCACAAATGACCCAGAGGGCGGGGCAGTTTTCCTTTTATGGCTATAGTAAAACTTTGTTAACCCCCAAGAAGTCGCATTTTTTATTCCAATCTTCATGAAGCTTGGTCAGAAAATTTGTTCCAATTATTCCGGACTGAGTTCGAAAATTATACTGGTTTGTTGGAGAAACATGGTGGCCAGAAGCGGTTGGGGCAGTTTTCTTTATATGGCTATAGTAAGCCCTGTTTACACTCAAGAAGTCGCATTTTTATTCCAATCTTCATGAAGCTTGGTCAGAAGATGTGTTCTAATGATTCTGGACCGAGAATGAAAATGGTTCCCGTTTGTTGAAAAACATGGTGGCAAGGGGGTTGGGCAGTTTTCTTTATATGGCTATAGTAAAACCCTGTTAAAACTCAAGAAGTCACATTTTTATTCCAATCTTCATGAAGCTTGGTTACAAAATGTGTTCTAATTATTCTGAACTGAGTTAGAAAATGGTTACAGTTTGATGAAAAACATGGTGGCAAGGGGGTTGGGCAGTTTTCTTTATATGGCTATAGTTAAACCCTGTTAACACTCAAGAAGTCCTATTTATATTTCAATCTTAATAAAACTTGGTCAGAAAATGTGTTCTAATGATTCTGGACCGAGTTAAAAAATGGTTCCGTTTTGTTGAAAAACATAGTAGCAAGGGGGTGGGGCAGTTTGCCTTATAATTGCTATAGTAAAACCTTGTTACCACTCAAGAAGTTGCATTTTAATTCCAATCTTCATGAAACTTGATCAGAAAATGTGTTCTAATGATTTTGGACTGAGTTCAAAAATGGTTATGGTTTGTTGAAAATAATTGCCGATAGCAGTTGGGGCAGTTTCTAAATATGGCTTTGGTAAAACTCTGTCAACACTCAAGACCCAAGAAGTCGCATTTTTTTCCAATCTTCACAAAGTTTGGTAAAAAAATGTGTTCTTATGACTCTGGACCGAGTTCCAAAATGGTTCCGGTTTGTTAAAAAACATGTCCGCAAACGGTTGGGGCAGATTTCTTTATTTGGCTATAGTAAAACTTTGTTAAGACTTAAGAGGTCACATTTTTCTTCCTATCTTCATGAAGCTTGGTCAGAAAATGTCTTCTTATGATTCTGGACAGAGTTTGAAAATGATACTGGTTTGTTGGCTGCACGGGGGTGGGGCAGTTTTCCTTATATGACTTTAGTGAAACCTTGTTAACAATTAAGAAGTCCCTTCTCAAAAAAGTTTATTTTGGGTCTAAGGTGAATGTCTTAGGGCCTATGACCCTTTTGTTTAGTTTTCTTAACATCTGCACCACTAACTGGTTTGTTTCAACCACGAAATCCACTAACATTACTGCCCATGAATTATAATGGTTGTACAGTAACATTCTCAATCAGGTTAAAAATGACAAGTTCTAAACTAAATTAAAATAAATGCTTCTTGTCAATTGTAGCGGCCAAGGCTGGTACGAACCACTGTCCGCTGTGTCACCAGAACCATATCACAGGGGAAGACGGCTGGAAGAACCATCTGATGGGAAAAGATGGATGCAAGCAGAACCCCCGACGTCTACTGGCCCTCAACAAACAGCCCCCAGCAGGTAGTGATGCAACTTATGCTTAGTATGGAGAAAAATATCAGAGTGATTGAACACCCCTGCAGGGAGGGAGGTTTATAGTCATTCCGTTGGTCGTTTTAATCCCATAAATTTTTGTAGTGAAACACTTCCACATTTCTCCAGTGATTAAATTGAAACTTTTAATATTTTATCTAAATTAAGTTTCGATGTTCAAGTTTTCATTAACAGACATAAATACATTCCTGAGTTATTTGCCCTTGCCTTGAACATTCCCGGTTATAAGTCACAGGGGGTCAAATTGTACAACAAAATTTGCCATTTTGTGTATGATCTCTTTATGAGTTGGGTCAAAATTACATGAAAATGGGATCATGAAAATCTGTGGCAGTAAAATTACAATCCCATAAAATTCATGTTCCCATTCTATAACACACATCTATATGGTTTAGTTGTTTTAATTAATTAAATGATGCAGATATAAGTGCAGTTAAAAATATCATTACCTTGCAATTTGACAATTAGCAATAATCCAACAAAATGCTCCTTCCACTATTGACGATAAATGTGTTTTGTAAGCACTAAGTATATAGTAAGTATATAAGTATTTTTAAGGCTTATCTGTGATGACACTTAACCCTTTGCATGCTGGGAATTTTGTCGTCTGCTAAAATGTCGTCTGCTGAATTTCTAAATTCATCATTTTCTTCACTTTTTTTTCAAAGATTACTATCAGAATAGCAAACAGTTTGGATCCTGATGAGACGCCACGTTTTGTGGCGTCTCATCTGGATCCAAACTGTTTGCAAAGGCCTACAAAATCCGGTTCCAGCGCTCAAAGGGTTAAGGCTTATCTGTGATGACACTTAACTCACATGCATTAAGCCTCGTTTTCCCAGAGTCAGACTTTAATGAACATTAGCCCTTGATTTGCATGATTTTCTTTTCAGGTAAAGCTGGAACCACCACTAACAGAGCAAAACCTGTACCCAAACTACCGAAGAAAACTCCACGATAAACTTTGTGGATAGAGGGAGGAAGAAATAGTTCTTTTGTACTATATAGTGCTGTTTCTTCATGTATTACACAAGTTCAATTCAATTCAGTTCTACAAGTTTATTGCACAAAACATGCCAGTAGTAAAATACACATAGTTATACCTATAGAATGTGACTATATGAATTTACAGAAGAGTGTATAAGGAGAAGAAAACTTTGTGGACATAGAAAGAGGAGGAAATACTAAATAGTGCTGGATTTTGGGGAGTGGTTCACTGTCCTGAATGTATTATATGCAAGTCAGTTAACAAGTGAATGTTAATATGAGCCATGTTCTGGGCAGACTGGGCTTAATGCTTGTGCATACAGTGTAATCCCAGATTAGCCTGTGCAGTCTGCACAGGCTGACAAGGGACAACACTTTCGGCCTTAACTAGATTTTCGCTTAGAATAGACTTCCTATATAGGAAAAATACCATTACAGCGGAAAGTATCAACCCTAATTAGCCTGTGCGGACTGCTCATGCTAATCTGGGACAACACTTTACGCACATTCATTTGTGCCAGTTGATTGCCCAGTTTTCACAGTGCGAGGCTGTTATAATGGAAATGGGGGATTTTTTCGTTAGATGGTTAAGATAAATATAAGATCTAAGATATTATTATATATTATAAGATAAATACATTTTGTACCAGTGTTTTATCATAAATAGTGCTGCATCATTGAGTGTTACACAAATAACAATGTGCTGATCTATGCAAGGGTTTTGGATTGAAAATGTAAATGCAAAAATAACAGACCTGGCCAGGTTTCAAAAGATTGTTCCTTAATAAAGATAGTATCTCAACAAATGCAAATACATGTAATTGAATAGCATTATGGTGAAGTAAGCATTATATTTGGTTACCATACCAAAACTATTTTAGGTTAAAAGTTATGGATATCAATACATAGCTTTACATCACAAGTTCAAGTATAAAGAAAATTAAGTTCATGTGGAAGATATGTATCTTTGAATTTTGTCGTAAAAATTTGTTATAATTAATGATAAAAAGTTGTGTTGGAACTGATGGTGTTCTTGATTATTTCATGTAGTGTTTTTTTCAGTTCAAGTTATTTTATGTGTTTTCTGTGAATGCGTGTACTGTTTTGCTGTTCTTATTGGTTGCTGAATAGTATGACATTTTCAATGTCTAAAGAAATCTGATAGTAAAAACTTAGTTTTGAAGTTCTTAAGCATTCTGTAACTTCTGTTTCAGGTATTATAATTCCAATGAAATTCTCAGGCATTTTTTTATTTAACGAGCTTGTTAATTATCAAAGTGGCAGAAAACTGTATGCTTTGTTTAATGATTTTTACATGACCACCTTTGGCTTTAAGTATTAAGGACATACTTCACAGGAGTATACATGTCAAGAGGACAGTTATGCATTTTTTAAAGAGAATGAACCAACCTATTTGGTGTGGCAATTAAATCCCCAAAAAAACAAATTATAAAGTTGTGCTGGTACGCTATGAAGGTAATAAGAGATTCCTTTTTGAATTAGATCATAAACAAAATATTTGTGTGTGGGATTTCAAATCCATTTGCAGGGTATTGCATGAAAACAGTACATGTATAAGATTTGTGACATTTTGATAGTCCATAGGGTCCTTAGAAAACCTTTTATGCATTAAACTACAATATGCCTTCTTGGCTGAAGTTACTTAACCAGCTACATGTATTGACTTATGACTTGTGTTTTTCTTGTAAATATTACAGTTAAGTATCACATTAGTAGATATAACAATATTTTTGGCAAATGCAAACAGCTTCTATGTGTATTCACCAAAATGTAGATTATTTTATTTGCACCACGTTGTGATTAAATCTAAATCATCTTGTTCAATGAAATAGAGTATGGTGTACTGGATCCACTGCTGAAGGGTGGTATAATAATGGTATATCTACTTGTGAGTGTTTATTCTTTAACTAGTAAATGAAAGCACTTCATAGCTCACACATTCATGTAATTGTGGCGTGTTCTGAGAAAACTGGGCAAAATGCTTGTGCGTAAAGTGTCATCCCAGATTAGCCTGTGCAGTCCGCACAGGCTAATCCGGGACGACACTTTCCGCCTAAACTGGATTTTCGCTAAGAAGAAACATCATTTAAACGGAAAATTCCAAAAAAGCGAAAATTGTCGTCCCTGATTAGCCTGTGCGGACTGCCAAGGCTAATCTGGGATGACAATTTACGCACAAGCATTTTGCCCAGTTTTCTCAGAACACGCCACAATTACATATTGTAATTTACATTAGACTTATTTTTTGTGTCTATTGTTCATGTGTGCCCACGTTCATTGCCATTGTAGTATGATGTTTGTATGTATTTAAGAATTCCATGTTTGTTATGTTATTGAGATTAGAGTATCACTGTTAAAACTGCACTGGTAGATTTATTTATGTCTCTATTTTGCCGCTTTATATGTGCTGTTCTGTGTAGATTTGTCAATGTCTGAAAGTGTGCTTAGTGAGGCAAAATAGCCATGATTGGATTAGTTATCACATGGTCTAGGAAACCATCTTTTTGACGCCGTCCAGCAACCAGCCCACAATACCTCAGTCTAATAACCAGGATTGAAAACTTTTTGGCAAACCTGGTTAAAAATCCAAAATACATATTTTTATAAAATCTCAAAATATCCATATGAAAATTGCAGCTTCACTGTACGTACTAAATTCATGTCTACATAATTCATAGCTTACTATAAAACACTGAGCATGAAAGTGAATTTGTTATTGTTTGCCATAAATTGTCCAACAGATGTTCTCTGTGAATGTATTTAGATCATCTCAACAGCAATGTTCACCATTATTCTTCACATTTTGTGTGAAGTTATATAAAAACACTTCAAGTATGGGGTTCATGGCGAATAAACGTCATTCTATGGAATTAAAGAGTAATAACGCTCTAACATTAGGTTGGGGGCATTTAATTGTGTCGGTTAGTAAATTTTATTTTATTTATTTGTATAGCACTTTGTGATATAAATCCTAGAGGTGTGTTCGTTTAGATTAAATGAATACTTACATGTAGAAAGCGTATTAGGAGTTTTAAGTTATATATTGCATTATACCATAAGTGGAAATTTGAGAAACATTTAAATGTATTGCCTTGGGCTTAATGAAAGTTTCTTTATCTAAAATAAGTGCTTTAACAGCTAAATCACAAGAGTGTATTCAAAATATTTTGTATTGTACCATTGACAATAGCGTGTTGAAATCAAATTCATCTGTTTATACCATTTGCTGCTGATCATTCAATCCACATGTATGTAAATGTAGTTCAGGACATCGTCTTATATCTATATAATATATAGATAGTTTTTCATATGTCTATTTTAATAAAATTACATAAAATCTGCTATTTGTTCTTGCTTTCTTGTTGCCGTTTTTTGTTCTTATTGTTTTGGAAGCTGTACATCTGGTTGGTTTGACAATTGTGAACAACGCTCTGACAGTATAGGAAGCAACACACGAGTCTCCTACTGGAGAAAACCCTTATAAAATATAGACAATTTTGAATAACTGCATTATGATGTTATTTTTTTGGTGTATAGTGTTATTTAGAGGAGAAAATATTTGGCGAGTTTTGGTAAAAGACGTAACTTTATCCAACACAATATGTTGTCACATTCAATTTCACAATGTTCTTAAAATGGTGATCAGATAAACTAGTACCAGCAGTTCAATCAGATAAATCTAATGTTTATAAGCTGGATTCGGTGTGGCCATACCACGTGGTACATGATGCGACATTTGCTCGGCTTAACAAATTTAATCTGTTTACGTTTCTTATTTTCTACTTGATTTGGACAAAATAAAGCTCATGTTAAGAAATTTTTTGCTTTTATGAAATTTTTCGTTTTAAAGGAAGTCTTTTCTAAACAAAAATCATGCCTAGGCGGAAAGTATCGTCCATGATTAGCATTTGCGGACTGCACAGGCTAATCTGGGATGACTCTTTAAGAACATGCATTTTGCCCAGTTTTCCAAAAGCGGCGCTCAAACTATTCTAATTAAGGAATGAAGTAATTAAAGGAGGTAAATGCCTAGCAAAACTTTAAATTAAAGCAACTTTTAAACATTACATTTTCAATGCATTCTTTATATGTATTTGTTAGTCTAGGAATGTATTGGTGCATATGGGCGCAGACTTGGTCTTCATGACTGTGTTTCAAGACACCAACAAAATACACACAGTTTCTCATTTATTTCTCCACTACTTCACTTTGCATAGTTACACATAATTTTTTATAAATTATCAAGCAATATTTTCTACAGATTTATCACTAACATACAAATATAGACACACAATGCCATATAATATTAACCTCAATCAAAATATTTACATCATTTTGTACAAAAAATAAACAAGCAATATTACTGTCAAAAATGTGTAAGCTTAAATATGTTTTCAATTTGATTATTATTTGTTTTATATATATACAATTATTCAAACAATATTTTACACCAACATAAGAGATTCCCTTACAATTCCGTTAAGATTAAACATATCCAGACGTCAAAATATAACAAGACATTTCAGTAATCATTTTTTTCCAAAACGGCAATGTTCATTTTCTGGCAACAGTGCAGACAAAGGGCATACACAAAAGATGTCATTAATATCACAAAACAAATCTGTCCAGGTAGTTCAATTTTGCCTGGCAGAACGAATAATGGAGATGATTTCCGTCACGCCGGGGAAGGCACTGCAGAATCCAAAGATGTACCAGTAGTCGTCGCAGGGCCAAAGCTCAAACAGGAAGAACACTAACGCGACAAAGGCCCCCGCGTGGGTGGCGGTAGCTGAGACGTTGTCAAGGAGTTGTAGCAACAGTCATAACAGCTGACATAGTAGCACTGGTCCTATTACTACTCATTCTGAATACCAACTTTTTTCTTTATTAAAACTAGAACTAACCATGACTTTCAACTTATTGTTTAAACTAACTTTTATTCCATTTATAGTCCTTTGATCATCCCAGGAGCTAGAATCAATGTCACCGATATTCTTGAAAAGGTATCCCAAAATTGTGTTGTTAGTGCATAACTCAATGATCACATCTTTATAATTACATCCCCTCGGCTCCCTTTCAACCCCTGAACATTTTCTCAATTGCGTACTTAATACTGACCGAACTAGTGGCCACTAAAATAAGGATTTGTTCCACCGCTGGCAAAAAATACACTCTATTTAGATTTTAAAATCTACAATACATGTATTAATACTTAAAAACATAAATATTACAACTGAGTTCGGCCACAGCACAGCAGCAGGGTCATGGTTACAAGCTCAGAGAATGCTGGAAAAGCATTAGCAAACGCGAATATGTACCAGAACCTATCACAGGGCCATTCACGAATGATATAATAGGCCAGTGCTACTGAGGCTCCACAATGCGCGGCAATCGCTACATGTCAGTCAAGGAGAAACGGTTTCTTTTGTGGGATCCAAGCATTTTTAATAATGTAAAAACATTTGAACCCAGCTGTATTTTCCCAGTCCTTATTTTAATAACATCAAAACTCTAGATGTTGAGATTTTGAAATGCAATACAAGTTCTAAGCATTGTTAACACACTTTTAAAATTGTGGGACCATTGCTGATTTTACTCTCATTTATAACTTTAATACCAGTAGTAGTTTAGCAGCCTGTTCCTGGTATAGACAATCCCAGAAATCGATACCTTCCCGGATTACCCGCCCCTGAATACTCTCGCGCGCCTCCAAAACGGTACTGAAGAAATAAACATGGACCTATATATGTGTGTTTAGGTCCCTACGCAAAACTAGGAAGCGAAACGGGTTTATCAAATATATTTAAGGATTTAAGAGTTTCTGTTATCGATCTGACAACCACATAATAGTTCGTGTTTTTTTTTTAATATAAATTACGTAATTAGTAGAAATAAGGTTCATCTGCATTCGTTTAAGAGTAATAAAACACAGCATGGACATGGACCTATTTGTGTAGGTCCCTGGCATGAATAAGGTCTTGATTGTCATTTAACATGTTATTTAAAGGTGACGCGTGATATCTTATCTTAATTTCGGTATCTACACATGTGCAGACATGTGGTGTCACGGGCAAACCCATAAACGCTTTTAATTCACACTTGGAACATCGCCGCCCATTTAGCGAATTCGTTCGCGCCTTTATCGCTGATGTTTTTTTCAAGAGATGTATGTTGCTGTCATTAATAATCCGTAATTAAAGAAAAATAAATCACTTATTTTGTTCGTGTTTTTGTTTTTCAATCGTAAATTTAGACCGTTTTACGAAAATTTAATAAAGACATACGTTTAGGAAATCTAGAGAACACAATTGAAACTNATATTTTTTATTTAAATTATATTGATTTACGATGTGATACATATCGACACTTGGTTTCATGTTTCACTTGTTTTCAATCCTACTGTGCGAAGTCATAAAGTACTGTTTATTGGAATAAAGCGGGTGTACACTATGATAACGTTGTAATCTGTTAAATTCTTCAGTACCGTTTTCAATCGCGGGTTACGTAATAACCAATATGGCGGCGCCGATATTATCGATTCTGGGATTGTCTATTGGCTTAGCCAAGCGCAAAATAACATTCTCACAGACAAGTTGACAGCAAATTCTGAAATTGCTTAAAATCCATCAGTGCTTTCCACAGGTCATTTAAGGATCCCTCAGCGGGGTGCATGAATTTCCAAATCAGAGTCCGCGGGGCGCCTGAAATTTTCCGATCAGTGTATTCTGGCAGTTACTGCAGCTTAAGATCGAAGCGATATCGACTTCGCCGAAAATTTTGAAAGCCGTTTTATGATCCTTTGTCGCTCTACCAAACTAAAACCCGCCTAAAGGCGGAGCGTCGTAGTATTGGAAAATCAATATTGGCCAATGATAGCGCACGCTTTGTATGAATGACATCACTTGTAGGAAGGCAATACCTGCAGTTAAATCATGCAGACGACTCATAACGAATATGTAATTGCCACAGAAATCTGGGCCAGTTACTGAGAAGACTAATGGTAACCGGGTGTAATCCTCCTGGAAAACGTGAATTTCATGCATAATACTGTCAAAACATTTCAAATGAGAATAATTAAATTTGTTATCCGAAACCCACTCCCGAATGTCGATGTTAATGCGTTTTTAATTTGAAACACACTTCCGAATGTAAATGTTACCGCGACGTTGACATATTCTTGCTTCTCAATTGAGCAGTGTAAGATTATTTTGTGTTGACCTTTGTTCAATGAAAAGGGCGCGAAAATTATCCAGCATGTACAACGTCGCGTCATTTACACAGAAGGCGTGGGTGTATTTAGCGCTGTATAAACAAGCACATATCACGTCAGGGGATTTACGCATGTTCAGTGGCAATATTTCATCAAATCTATAAATAATCACTTGTGCCTAAATTTATTTGATACTTTAGAAAAATGGAGACGTTTGTGTTAAAGAAATTATTAAAGCACTTTTATTGTCAATATTTACCTGAAAGTGCTTGAAAAATGGAATAAATGGGATTATCGGGAAATGAATACTGTAGAAACTTGAAAAGTAGCAAGTATGCAGTAATATGGTCCGGTTGAAACAGATGTATTGGGGGAATGGTTCGAGTCGGGATTTTACGCGGGAAAGTTTTAAAAACAATTAAAAAATCTATCTTTATAAATGACTTTATAGCTGGGAGGTTTTCTTGAAGAGTCATAGCGCACCAAATGACGTCTTTTGACGCTGATTTTCTTAGAGTTATAACACACCACAGAACGTCAATTGACACGTTAAATTAAAAAAAATAATCCCCGGGGCGCCTGAAAATATTCCGTGGAAAGCACTGTCCATTAAGCAAAGGCATTGCAAGATAGGAGTGTGTTGGGACATAGACGCTGACTTCAAAACCTTATCTGAAATGAGACTTTTTTTTTCTTAGCCTACACTTTGCCAGACACACATCACATAAATAGGGTAAATACCATGAGTGTTGTGTTCCTGTGGATTGTATTACATTTTTTGATTGTTTGAAGGAAGCAAGTGGAATACCATATCACACAATAAAAAAGTATGAAAAAACCCAACGGAACACCAAAACCATAAAAAAAGTCATTGATAATACATACAAATTCTAACAAATAAAAAAATTAAGTCACCAACCGGATGAATGATGCATATATTAAGAACACAAAATAAACATTATATTCAACCACAAAAATATTTACAAGCCTTCATAATGTCATTAATTCATCATGATAACGGACATCATTCAAAATTCTGCTTTTACCAGCCATTCCATACGGAAACAGATTTTATGTTGCAGTGTTTTTTTCTCACAATTTTGGGAATGGGGAAGGGTCCCTTTGGATTGGTGTTTTGACTAAAATTGGGAGATTAGTGTTGTTGTTGTTTTGCTAACTTCAATCTGAAAATAAAAGTGTTTTCAATATTATTTACTAAGGTTTAACTTATATAGCTGGATGGGAACACAATTTTGAGAAACCTTCAAACTGGGAATTTTAAGGACCCATTTGGGAAAAATAATTTACTTTTCTGGGGGGGGGAAGGAGCCGAGTTTGAACTAGAAAAAGCCACTGCTTTGTGAAATACAGGAAGTCTAGCTGGCAATTTGTTTTTTATAATGAAAAAGTATTCGAGTCAGACTATCTTTAGGTATATAAGAAAATATAAACATCATATCTATGTAAAAGGATACAGATGAGAGCCTGTGATGCTGAGAACATTGTGAGGCCACCCAGGAATCCAACCAGCTCAATGGCAAACAATCCCAGAGCCACGGATAGCCCTATGATCAACCTGAAATAACAACACATTTTATATGTTAAAGGTTAGCTCATTGAAATAATCATTCCATGTAGAAAACGGTGTCAAAGTGTGCATGCACACAGATTTTTAGAATGGGTAAATCATGAAGAACAACCATCTCAGTTCATCCCTTGGTAAATCAATAAGGATAAATAAATGTGCTATAAAAAAGGCAAACACACTGCATGACTGTATTAAATCTGAAACAAAATACTAGATAAAAAATAACTTCATTGTAAAAATGTCTCAAAACAAACAAAATTATTTATCACCAATAATTGATAAAATAACTTCCACACATTAAAGCATGTGTCTGTTGTTTTTGTATACCGGTATATAAGAAAATGTAAACATACTGCAAGTCTTTTTCATCATACTGTGCCTGTGTGTAGGTTCTAGGCAAACAGGATTCAATATTCGGTCCCTGAAAAATAGGTTGGTTGCTAGAATTAACTTTTGTTTTGTAACTAGTTTTGCAGACAAGAGAAAGTAAGTAAGTTTTACTTTCATTTACATAGTGCTTTACAGTTTATTTCATGTATTTATATATTTATTTAAGTATTGTATAATTAAAATGTTCATAACAAATGTAATAACTTTGTTGAATTTTCATTAAAAAAATATACTTTACAAAATATACTTTGAGAAAATATTGGTAAACACTAAAACCGGTAATACGAGTAACATGGCAGATGTACAGTACAGCCCACGCAGAACCAACATAATCCTCGGTCACACCACGGCCAGATTCGTTAGTACTTGACGGCCGTGTCGTGTTTTCATGCGTGTATCGCCAAGGCACTCGGCATCGATCCGCGCAACAACGCCAAGTCTGTATTAACCTCGCGTACTTTCGCGGAATAAATCCGCCGCATACGTACGCGGCGGATCGAGTGATAAGGGGTGGGGGTATAAAATGGTACAAAAATTTTACATTTTGTGTATGTGCACTTCATAAGTCGGGTCAAAATAACAAGACACTTGGAAAATTAGTGTCAGTAAATATGCGACCCCATCAAATTCCTTGTCAGAATGTGTGACGCAACTATATTGTTATACATTTTAATTATATTGAACAAATAAAATGAAAAATACTATTACCTTGCAATTTAATAGCTAGTAATAATCCAACAAAAAACTGTGCCTTTATTTACTATAAATGTGTTTCAAGAATTCCGTAAACACACGCGTTAGCATGTAAAGAAATGTACAAGAAGTTGGTAAATCGGAACTTATTGTCCTTTCTCGGAAAATCCAAAATAAATTAATTTGTCGTTTCCCAGCTTATGCAGAGTAATTACGGGACTCAACTTGTGTAAAACACTTGTTCAATTAACCGTTAAACTCCACCTCCGTTTTCTGTAAAAGATTCGAAAGGCGGAGCTAAGCTAGTGCTGTTACAAAATTGAACAATTGCCTTTGAGTAACAAACACAAGATTGGTTTAGCGGGTTGACAAAGGAAGCAATTTTGTCGGCATAAACGGTGTAACTTAATGGCTTCAGACAGGAAGCGGTTTTCCTTTGATGACATCAAACTGTTAATTCACACAGATTGCGAATTTTTGCGATACTTTTAATAATGTCATTGATCCTTTGTTTACATGTTCAGTATAAATAACCACTTGCTAACATGAAAACTTTGGATTAAATTATCAAAATAAAAACAAGAGTAATGTTGCAAACTGTGATTATATTAATTGGTAAGTATCAGTTAAAAGACGATGTTTTGCTTGTCGTAAAACAACGAGTTTTCTATACAAAAACATTTCCACGGGATCGGTTGATCTTGGTCAAATTTCATTAATTTTTGTTCATGGACTACCTCATAAGTCGATTAACTAATTTATCTATTTTGAATCCGCGNCCGCATTACCCTGGATAAGTTTTGAGAAGTCTTGAGGTACGTTTTGACCACAGTTGGGTACGTTTTCAACATGCACGCATCAGTTGTGGGATGTTTTTACCAGATCTATCCCGTATTTATATATATTTATCGATATAGATGTGTGTCATGACCAGGTCCGATTATCAGGTAATTAATATCTTTGAAATTAAATATTTATTATATGTATTGAAGTTACTATAACAATTTATCCGTAAATTTTAGGAACACGGATACCACACAGATCCTTCTAAAAACGTATACCACACAGATCATATTACAATAAGAATGTTTTTCGTGACTGTGTTTCATAAATATATAACAGAAACCTGAAAATGCATACAACATGATATATTATAAGCTCCGCTCTTAACGTTTATTGCTTAATTTAACCAGAGGTGATGTTTCTGTGTCAAAGTAATATAAAGTCCCCACACTGATCATTTATTTTTCTACCCGTTAAAACGCGCGTTTTACGTAACTGACAAAATACTTATTTGTTTAAAACAAATCATGATACATATAGAAAACTCTCACGAATCAGCGGGCTCCCCACTTTATCCCATTAAAAATGGTGAAATATTTAAAAAGAAATCATTGAAAATGTTACCTGGGTCGCGCTTTTGTTTACAGTTTTGTCCCCACACAGATCATAAAAAGTCACGTGGTATAGGCACCGTGTTATAGTGCATTTCGGTCTAACACGTTGCAAATAGTGATCAATATTAATAGCTCGTACGTGCCCTTCCAACACCGTGTACAGTAACGTCATGCTCTGGTAACATCGCCTCTCTTGTAGTATGGCAGGTTTAGACCCTCCAGCATGGATACAAATACAAATACAAATACAAATTTTATTTTAAGTCGGTTTGTACATAGCAAGTATAACATTAGCGATGTATCGCTATTGACCGACATAATATAACAACATACATATAATAAAATAGACAATTGAGCATTACATTACATTTACATTTTATAAACAAACAGAATCATCCTAGAGTTGAGATCAGTTATAATAGATAATTAAATAAATTAACCTGAATACAATAAACATGATTATTTTAACATGTTAAAAACGAAAGAACTATGGTATGTGATACAATTTTAAAATTTAGACAGTTAAGATCATAGCAATATATTAAAAATAAATTAAAGATAACTTATAAGCATAACAATTTTGCTGCAGTTGCTGATCTTATCCTGGGTCTAAGAGCTGCTAAAAAGATAAGGTAAAAGACTGACAATGATTATGGACAATAAAGTGTGACACATAAAAAATGTCTTACAAAAACAATTATCCCCTAAAATCAGATTTAAAAGAAACTGATCAGCAGCTACCTCACAAAAACACAAGCATAACGAGTTATTTCAAATGGTACATAAGGTTATATTACAAATCTGATGAAAAGAAAGTACATAGGGCAACTGCCATTTATATGTAACAAACAATAATTCCATGCACAAAATAATATAACATGTTGAAAAGAGCAACTGAGGGTTAAAACTGGCAAAAGCAAATAACAAGAACAATTATACAAGCCATACTAAAAGCAAATAACAAGAACAATAATACTAGCCATACTAGGTACAACAGCAAGAACATCTGCAATCCTCCCCGTCCCACGAGCCTATCAGACTTCGAAACTGGTTAAGTCCCGTCACATCCCTGAAGTGCAGGGGTAACGAGTTCCAGAGCCTGGGGGCTGCGGAACGGAAAGACTTGAGACCATAACTGGTACTTCTTACCCGTGGGATTTCGGCTGTATTAGTGTACCTAAAAGAGTAAGAGTTATTTTTAATTTTAATAAGATCATGAAGATATGTTGGTGTCTGTTTATTAATTATCTTGTATGTTTCAATAGCCATTTGTCTTAGTCTTCTTATTTTTAAGCTTGGCAGTTTTGATTTTCTTAGCAACCCTTCGTAATCAGACTTATAGTCATTATATATAAACCTAAGAGCTCTTTTTGTATGTTTTCTATTTTTTTAGTTTTTATTTCTCCACAGAAACGCCATGTTAATGGACAGAAATTGAAGTTTTAGAGAATGAATGAGTAATATATATTAAGTTTGCCAAGTTTACAAAGATTCCTACCAATACGCTTTAGAACATTTAATTGTCTGGATGCCTTTTAACATAAGTTGGAAATGTGTTTGTCAAAATTTAGTTTAAAATCTTATGTAACACTTAATAAGAGAACCTCATCCTCACATTTTATTTTGTTACCTGACAAGTCAAAAGAGATATTAGCTTTGTGAGTTTTAGATCCTATTGCGATTGCCTGAAATTTATCTGGATTTGCCTGCATTTTATTGTCTGAGAACCATTTTATTAAGGATATACTGTCATTTTATAAGGTAGATTTAACTATATCTAGATTATGATGTGCAAAAGATAAGGTATTATCATCAGCATAATTGTACAGATTACTCTCTTGAACAAAATGGAAAATGTCATTGATGAATATTTTAAAGAGGACGGGACCTAATATTGAGCCTTGGGGTACACCTTTATAAATTTCTTGAAAGTCGCTTTTAAATTGACATATTTTAATACATTGGATGGTAAGTATCCATCTTGTATGGATTTCTAATCCATGGTGATGAAGCGTGTCGCAGATTGTTGGCCTCGCTCTAGTTTGTCTATGTCGCCTTGCTGGTTTGAGTCTTAAAGGACACTCCAGATCAGATCAGGATTTGTATGCGGTTTTCCGGCAGCTTTGGGCAATGTCTGAGGTTACGTCGCAAGAAGCCTAGTGTAGAGGTGGCCCTTTCTGTGATGTTGGTGATGCGGGTCTTCCATTTCAGATCAGTGGTGAATGTAATGCCTAAGTATGGGTTCTCTTGATGCTTTTGAGGCTTGAGTTGTCAATCGTGTAGAAGAATGTACATTTTCATTTGGTACTGAGTAGATGGCATTTCTTGGCGTTAGATCACATTCGCCATTCATGGTTGTCAAGGTCTTCTTGAAGGATTCTATCGTCTTTGATTGAGTCAATAGCTCTAAACAGTATGCAGTCGTCTACAAATAGTCGTATTTGAGACTTCACACTTTCTGGCAGGCCATTGATATGACAGAGAAACATAAGGGGCCCTAGCACTGTGCCTTGTGGTACGCCGAAACATACAGTTACATGACAGGTCTTAGAAAGCACGCAGGTGAGTGACACTGATCTGTAGTTCTCTGGTGAATGGCAATCTCCATTCTTAAAACCTGGGTTGATTTTTGCATTTCCTCATTCCTTTGGAAGCTCGCCGTGTCTTTTGACCGCTGGAAGAAGACAGCAATCGCTGGTGTTGCCTCCCTAGCGCAGTCCTGCAGAGAGTTCATCGGGACCAGCTGCTTTCCCAGCGAACTCCTTGATTTGAATTCTCTGTACAGTTATTAATTTGATGTAAGTTACAGGCGTTTTACGATGTAAAAGAAATAATGTTTACAGAGGTTATTGTTTTTATTACGGTCATTGTGTGCATTGAAAAATGTGTGAACAAAACTCAGACTGGATCGAGTGTGTTTTTGTTTGCGTGTCTTTGTGATCTAATATTGAATTGTGATTGAGATTAATTATCTATGAATTCTATAAATTGTCATATCTATTTACGCTGTTTTATTGTTAACTACTTTTTATCCGAACGGTAGAGCATTCCCCAAGCAGCAAATTATCATTCAGGTGCCATTTTCGGATGATCTCCCTGTGAGCATTGCCATAGCAGTATTTGGCGTCATTTTTCTAGCGCGCGAAATAAAATTCACTTCGCAGAAAAGTTTAAAAGCTGCAAGTATCTTATTGTTTTACTCGATTTACAAAACA
>VMBQ01003818.1:75236-90689 GCA_007657795.1 Dreissena rostriformis | reverse complement strand
TTAACCCTTTGAGCGCTGGAACCGGATTTTGAAGGCCTTTGCAAACAGTTTGGATCCAGATGAGACGCCACAGAACGTGGCGTCTCATCAGGATCCAAACTGTTTGCTATTCTGATAGTATTCTTTGAAAAAAAATCAAAGAAAATGCTAATTTTAGAAATTTAGCAGACAACATTTTAGCAGACGACAAATTTCCCAGCATGCAAAGGGTTATACAATTGCTTTAATGTATTGCTGTTTATGAAAAGAAAAAAACAGAACACTCATATCATCCAACATAACTTGACCTTGGCCAAATATAGACTTTTAGGGGAAAAAAAGAGTTTATTATAAAACTTTTTTAAAAGGTCCTGTGTGTTCAACTTGCAAGTCATCTCATTTTTATTTGCATACTTCAAAATATACCAAAATTTGTAAACAAGTCCCTTTAAATAATAACAATGAATTTCTTATTAACTTTTCAGGGGAGGGAATTCATACTTACTATTACACTTGGTGCGTTTTCTAATTATTTTTTTTTATTTTTTTTTTTAAGTGGCAGTTTAGGCTAATTGTGAAATTTTAAAAACGTTTTTAACTTCACATTTCTTTGGTGTATTTTGCATATTTAAGGTTTAAAAGACATAGTTATGCATGTCATGCAATAAATGTGACATATAACACTCACTTTTTTGACTGTATTTTGTTTAATTAATGGAGTTTTTAACTGTTTTTTGTTAAAATTAATTGCGTTTATTTTTTAAGTTGAAGGTTTTTATTCTCTTAGGTTGATTAGCATATGACCAAGATTCAAATATTCACAAGACTCATTAAAATGAAAGTCTGAACTAAACTGAGTTGTGTTAACCCTTTGAGCGCTGGAACCGGATTTTGAAGGCCTTTGCAAACAGTTTGGATCCAGATGAGACGCCACAGAACGTGGCGTCTCATCAGGATCCAAACTGTTTGCTATTCTGATAGCATTCTTTAAAAAAAAATCGAAGAAAATGCTAATTTTAGAAATTTAGCAGACAACATTTTAGCAGACGACAAATTTCCCAGCATGCAAAGGGTTAAGATCATTGGCACAGTTCAAGGTGAACGATCATCACTTTGTTATAAGTACACACTTTTGCAGCACGGATGGTTTTAATTTGGCATACGTGACACTAATGGTATTACAGATGTATATAGCACAAATACCAGGTCCAAGGCTCAGGTCAATGTTCACGGTCAAAATACAAATATCAGAAATCAACATGTAAAAATGTGTCCATTATGGACTAATTAAAAAACTCCCTGGAGAGGTGATATCAAGGTCAAAATATAATCGTAGCCGTCACTAGGATGTTGAAATAAGTAACAAGCGTAATGAAAAGGGGTGTAACCAGTTTTCCAGGTCAAGGTTACAATTCAAGCTTAATCTTAAAATATTATAAATCATGTGAAACTGTGTTCAATCTTTGTCTCAAAAAAGACTATTGATGGGCGCCTATTTGTAAAAAAAAAAGAGTTAAATTTAATTAAAAGGTTTTAGGTCAGTGTTTTCCAGTGCATTGGTACACCGTTTTGAGGATCGTTTTTGTTGGCTCCCCACTGTGTTTTCGCCAGCTTCCTCGTGATATTTCGTTTTCCTCTGGCGTTTGCCTCTGCGCTCTGTATCTGTTGTGTCCATGTCATTCTCTTGTTTTTGTTTTAATTATAATGAAGTTACCGTAATAAGTTTTAATTAAGCGAATTGAAGATGAAAGTTGTATTGTGTTTGCTACATACGTAGCAAATGCTTTGTTTATTAATAAACTAACAGTGGCACAGCAATTTCTTTTTAAAATGTTGCGAATTTCATGATATCGGGATGCTCACATAATCAGTTTCGCACGCAGCGGTTATCAAACGTAAATGCAGATCACCAAAGATTGAGTGATTTTGTTTTGTTATTTAAACCTTCATACAAAAGAAGCGTAATTTATCAGCGCTGTGGATAGACGGAAAAAAATATAAACTTGTTAGCATGCAAAATAATCGTTGAACGACTGTTTACTGAGTATATTTATCCTTCGAAAGATTTTGATGTCCTATTGACATCATACTGTAGTGACATAATTTTTTCGTTATGTTTTAAATATCACTAAGATATGCACGACTATTGTAGAAAATAATGCAGATTTTTTATTTAATGAAGTTAAAATCACAACATAACAATAAGTCATCCAAACAAACGATATTATTAAAACGTTATTATGGTTTATGCATATGTACCTGTCACGGACATATGGCTAATATGAGTGAAATTGAAAAACATGTATTTTAGATTTTCGGTAGCTATTTCGTTCACATAATGTATGTACTAGTTTAAATAAAAAAAAAACAGTTCAAGTATATGACGTAATTTTGAAATATCTAATGAACATAGTTTAAAACACACACACACATGTTGTCAAGGTATAATGTTTTTTTATGTTTAACAAAAACGAGATTTAACAAATATGAAGTTTCTATTTCTCCTATTAATGTTTATATTCACAAGACCTATATTAAATACATTTAAATTAATGTATTTACAAGATAACCTTAAAGAAAACCATGCATAATTTGTATGTTTATTTTTATTAATTTTTAAGTATGCGGTGTATAGCCAAACACCTAGTTTACATGCTATACATAGACATTCGTAATTCGACGGCGATGTAGGACTGTCTTGTTAATTAATTGATTGTACGATACGAGGTAGTGTTGTGTACCGTTGTGTACCGTTGGTTTCATTGTTTTTTTTTTTAACCACGACGTTTTGATAACAACAATTCTCAGAACAAATTTCGTCACATGCACTTAAATTATCTTTAAATTAAAAAAAACGATTTCCATGAACGAGATTACCGTTGTGCCTGTTTGTGACATATTCGTCGCGTTCTTAGAAAACTGGGCATAATGCTTGTGCGTAAATTGTCATCCCAGATTAGCCTGTGCATTTCGCACAGGCTAATCAGGAACGACAATTTCCGTTTTATGGAATTTTTCGTTTAAATGATGTCTCTTCTTAGCGAAAATCCAGTTAAGACGGAAAGTGTCGTCCCGGATTAGCCTGTGCGGACTGCACAGGCTTATCTGGGACAACACTTTACGCACATGCATTTTGCCCAGTTTTCTCAGAACGCGACACATATTCGTGTCCGCTTTATGTCTCCTAAACCCTTTGACGGATGTTCAAGAATACTTTTCTCAAATGTTAAGATCGTTGATAGAAGAATTTACAAAAAAAATCCTCCCTGTCTGTAAATTTGTTCTAATAATTTTAATTCTATGTCTATTATTTCTTTTTTGTATTTCCTTTAGAAACACAAGTTGTGTGAAAATAGTATAATGTATTATTTTATATTAGACGACAAAAGTAGTTTTTGTGGGTGTAATGGTGGTTTTTAAGTAATTGAACTTTTTCATCGAATATTCGTTTGCAGTTGTACGCATTCTTTACTTTAACACAATAACGATGAGCATTTGTGTCGCGTCGTGCGAAAATGGGTATTATGTCATATGGGGTATTCGGTGCGTCTTGTCAGGAGCTTACATGTCCGCTGTAGTCACACAAGGTTTCGTGGTATCATACGTGAATATTATACCTCCTCATGAGAGTATCCGGATGCAGAGGCATATCTAGAGCAACACTGTTCAGGTATGTCCTGAGACCCATTTTCGCTAGATGTGAGTCATTTGTGACGCTTTGTGATTGTTGTTTGGCGTCAATCGGTAACAATAACCTTGTACAAAGTTTTTGACCACTTGTTTGCCCAGCCTTCACGAAATTTGTCCAGAACATTTGGTTTTATAATGTCAGAATATTTCAACACTGGGTTATATGTGGGAAAATGTTGAAGCCAATTTGAAATGGAAGGTAATGGCTTGGGAATAATCTAAAGTAAGAACCATTGTATTCTTGTTCAATATTATAAATTGCTCTTTGCTCGTATAACGGACGACATCGACTCTACGTAACGTGTAGTGACATACATGTTCATGGCCATCAGGCCCAAATGAGAGAAAATGTTATTGAACACTCGTGGGTACATATTTGTGGGCCACTCATCGGACAGCGTTGAAGCCGCCGACCTAAGGCCAAAAAATAGGTCCGTTTCCGGTCTCCTTGGAAAAAAAAACAGAGTCGGTAGGTAGGGATTTTTAAAGATAATTTAAGTGCATGTGACGAAATTTGTTCTGAGAATTGTTCTTATCAAAACGTCGTGGTTAAAAAAAAAACAATGAAACCAACGGCGACATCGCCGTCGAATTACGAATGTCTATTTATAGCTTGTAAACTACTAGGGAAATGAGTCTCAAATCTTCACCAAACGTTAGCTCAGCGAACGCATGAATGAAAAGCTTCAAGCCCCTGTAACGCTTTAAAGGGACTGTGAACCACGAATGACGAAATAAGAAAAGTTCTAAAATACCGTATTTTTTACAATTATAAGTTTATATTGATTAAAATATCACAACTGATATATTACATTATTTGAAAAAAGTTCATATTTTCAGTATATTCGGTGATACAATTTCGCGATGTGAAATTGAAAGTACATCGCGAAAATATGTTACATAACGATATACACACTATAAATAACGCAAGTAGATTGATCATTTTATATATAAAATATATACAATTCACTACGCATGCACAATTTGCATTCCTGGGTTTAGCACATGACGATGATGATCAATGTACTTGCGTTATTCATAGTTAACTCTTAGTTACCTGGTATGCATACCCAGTAAAAATTAATAAATACAAAAATAAAGTAAAAAACAAAAAAAACTTTGTTCAAGTTATGTTATAAACCAGTCGTGATATTTTAATCAATATAAACTAATAATTGTAAAAAAAAAACGGTATTTTAGAACTTTTCTTTTTTCGTCATTCGTGGTTTACAGTCCCTTTAATTAAATAAACGAAAATTTCGTAATTTGTTTCATAAAATAAAGTTACCCCATACAAAATCAGTGTTCCTAATAGCAATAGCAAACATTTCAACTCTAGATCTAGTCTGGTAACATAGATTTAACAAGATACAACTATTCGTTGATTTTGAGCGTTATAGGGGCTTTCACCAAGGAGACGGTGGCAGATCTACGACTTGGGCGTGTACACCGCATCCCCTCTCAGCCAGTACATGGCAAGGTACGATCAGTAGTGGCAAAATATGCGTTCTTTAAATACAGGTAGCTTATTGGGGGTCAGTGGTCTTCGGAATCCGGATAGTGCCATCTATAATCTCGCCTTTCTTTAATCAAGGGCGACACACAATACACGATATTTTGCGCGACAGTCGCGGCGACGCACGATATTTTGCGCGACAGTCGCGGCGACGCACGATATATTCAACACGAAATATCGCCCTTGTGTGACAGTCGCCCTTTTATATGCGATATCTCGCCCTTTGAACACGACCGTCGCCCTTTGAACACGTCCGTCGCCCTTTATGAACGCGACCGTCGCCATTTTATATGCGATGTCTCGCCCTTTGAACACGACCGTCGCCCTTTATTAACGCGACCGTCGCCCTTTTATATGATGAAAGAAGGGCGAGATTATAGATGGCACTATCGGGATTCCGTAGTGGTCCCAACTTAAAGGGGCCGTCCAACAGATTGGTAAATTGACAAAATTAAAAAAAGTTGTTTCATATTCGCAAATTTTCGCGTTTGTTATGATATTTTTGAGGAAATAGTAATACTGACCATTTACAATGCTCTTAAATATCCATTATATGCATCTTTTGACGATTTGAAAACCTCAAAATCATAAAGCGTCGTTCGACGCGAAACGATTGAATAATTTGGAAAGTTCTGTTATTGTCGCTATATTTTGTAAAACTACGAGGATTGCTTATATATGGTATAAAATACGGCTATCGTACATACTTGTCAGGATGGCCGAGCGGTCTAATTGGTTTTTACTCCAGGACCCCGATGGTCACTGGTTCGAGCCCTGATGAGGTTTACTTTTTTTCCCTTTTTAAATTGTATTCTTGTTTTTTAACTGCAGATTTTTAGGTCAAATGTTTGAATTTATCAATATAGAGCATTTAATGACATGCTTCAATACATGCCAAAATCTAGTGGACAGTCCCTTTAAGGACAAGAGATATAGTGGTTTTAAAAGTAATGCGGTAATTTTGTTCGTAGTGCAACGTGAGAAATATGAAAATCACTTCAAAATCAATAATGTGTGCATGCAGCAGGTTGTAAAATGGCTGCAAAAACAATATTTTCAAATTTATATTTAAAATTGCACTAATGAAATTCGTTATTAAAACCATTTCCTTTTGATGAAATATATTTTTGTATATAAACATTGGCATTAAGACTGTCTTTTGTAACGTTATTACCATATGTTCGTGATTCTAATTGTTAATTAACCGTACGAAAATTATCTCGGCATTCGGCCTTTTCTGAATTATCTTATTCGGAGATAAAGTACGAACTAAAGAGTTGATTGCAATGGAAACTTACGGAAAGTTCAATTTAGCTATTCAATAATATTGAGTTAAATAGTTTATAATCTAGATTGATATAGGAACAAAATATACTAAGATTATGTTAATTATGGTTATGTTTATTAATTCATTTATGGTAAAATGTACAGGCTTAAATGTATTTAACAGTAGCGTTTTTTTTATAAATACATTAATTTAGTTATTGGTTACAAAAAATCGGAGTAACGTTGAATAAATAATATTAATTGGTCATCCCAGATTGGGGAATACAAATACACATGGATTGAAAAAAATGATTTTATGTTATATTTTAATATATGTTGCACATTAATATTTTAAATGTAAGCACGTGAACAAAAAATTCACTTGTACGATTAAGTAACATTCTATGTTGTAGACATTATTTTTAATGTTTCGGTTTCAGTAAAACGTTGTTAAACAATCGTTAATAATTGGTTGAATGAAATCTGTAGAAACAAGTCTAGTCCAGGTCAATGTAGTCTCCTCCATTTTTTGTTCATGCTTGTGCTATATTTATGAGCCTCGCTCTATGAAAAGAGGGTTTAATGAATGTGCGCAAAGTGTCGTACCAGCTTAGCCTGTGCAGTCCGCACAGGCAAACCAAGGACGACACTTTCCGCCTAGACCGGATATTTGCTCAGAAGATACATTCTTTAAACGAAAACGATTATAAAGGCGGAAAGTGTCATCCATGATAAGCCTGTGTGGACTGCACAGGGTAATCTGGGACGACACTTTACGCACATGCATTAAACCCCCGTTTCACAGAGCTCGGCTTATTAATGTATATGCGCTCGCTTTGTTGAGCAGACGCTCGGCTTAAATGCGAGGCTACAAACGATGATAGTAAAAAAGGTTGGATATGATTTCTCACGATTTGTATTGATGGTTTTAATGAATGGAGCGATCACACGCGCCGATTAACATTGCATTCAGTTGTAAACAAATACGTGATAGCACTACACGTCATGCTGAACTGAAATATAAGAGTCGCGCTCTGCGAAAAGGGGGTTTAATGCATGTGCTTAGAGACTGAGTGTCAACCAAGATTAGCTTGTACAATCCGCACAGGCTAATCAGTGACGACACTTTCCGCCTAAACTGGATTTTACCCGGTAAGAGAATTTCTTGAAACGAAATATATCATAAAAGCGGACAGTGTCGTCCCTGATTAGCCTGTGCGGACCGCACATGCATATATGGGAAGACACTTTACGCACATGCATTAAAACCTCTTTTCAGAGAGCGAGGCTCATAAAATGACGGTTGATAACAGGGAGCGATGTCGCTCAGGTTTTATCGGTCATTCGTCCAAGTTTAACACTATTGTAAATGGTAATGATCAAATATCTGTTAATTATATGCGAAGTGATTTGACTTATACGAAGCATAGTAGATTCGTTGTTTTATAAATCGTACCATTTTATAAAGGAAGTTTGTTTTAACGACAGAACACAATTAAGAACGCATTGGTTTGAATATGAATGTAAAACAGCGCATTTTAGATATTAAGACGATCTGAAATTCCCAGAAAACTGAGGCGAACCGGATTATATGACATAAACGTAAACACGCGTATGAAAAAATTGCAAAGAAAAAGAACGTTTATATCATGTAAGCAAATTGCTTGAGCTTAAACCGATAAGGAAATGATAAACGAATATTTCATAGAAACTGTTGATATATTGTCTCCGCATATACAGAACACGGTTCGCATTTACGCCGTGAACGTGTCTTATTAACGTAAACCGTTTGCTTTGGACGCAACATTTCTTGGCCCGTTGCGTCTGAAGGACGCAGCGAAAATATCAAAGTTGAGTAAAAAAATAACTGGAAAATGTTCATGCTTACTGCAAAATTCAAAGCTCTTATCCTACTACTTTCTAACAAGAAACATCTTCAAAAAAGGAAAGTAGTAGGCGTTGATGTTGGCTCGTGTAGGTAAAATATAATAAGTTATATCAATTAGATCAAAGCTCGCGGATGCATTTTTATTCGCAGTTGTTAGCTGCATCACACCCCATCAATAACGGGAAGAATTTACAATTTGATTGAGTGAATGCACTCAATCTGAGGTGCTTATACATTAGTATTGCATTGAATAAATTTAAATTTACATGATGCTTCTACGGTTAAATTAAGGTTTTAATGGTAATCAGCGTACATGAAACTGACTGGTGCTGATTGGTTGTTACTGCATCCGCCTCCAGTCAACCTTCAAAGGCTGCTGATACTTTTGTATTTTGTAATTGAAGTAATCAACCCATATCCGTAAGCGCCCACATAACCTTCATATAGTGAATGTTATGTCCATGCCGCATTTGTCCTTTCTTACGTGTTATTTGAAGTGATAAACAAAAGAAAAAAGAACTTTATCTAAATTACCTTTCATCTTCCTGCAAAGTATAATAATAAAATAATAGTAATACTAATAATATTTAATTGTAAATATATTTTGATTTTATATATATATTTATTTATTTATTTATTTATTGATAAGATTACTTTAATAATGCAATCTATTACACTGTCAGGGTCGACCGGATCCAGATATATCGAATTTTAAGAGATTCGAGATAAACATATGTTCGGAAAGAAGAGTACTCAACAGTAAAATAAATATTTAAATCCGAACTGTACGTAAATGTATATATCTGTGTCAGCGTTTACTGAGGAGTATATATGTGCCGGGTATATATTTGCGCCTGTTTTAAGTTTTCGCTGTAAATGTTTGATATATATATATCGTGTTCTGAGAAAACTGGGCATAATGCATGTGCGTAAAGTGTCGTCCTAGATTAGCTTGTGCAGTCCGCACAGGCTAATCAGGGACGACACTTTCCGCTTTTATGACATTTTTCGTTTGAGTGAAGTCTCTTCTTAGCGAAAATCCAATTTAGGCGGAAAAGTATCGTCCCTGATTAGCCTGTGCGGACTGCACAGGTTAATATGGGATGGCACTTTACGCACAAGCATTATGCCCAGTTTTCTCATAACACGACACATATATCAATTGGCTGTGGTATTTTTTTATTTTTTTTTAAATGTTCTAGATGTTCAGCAATATCGCAGTCGTATCACGTCGGTCAGTTAAAATACTCGAGAGGTCATTATATTCCTGGGGAAATTGGTAAATTCGTGGTATCGCACTAGTGATTTAATCCATACGCATCTAAACTTCCGGCCCCGTGTTACCTTAAGAAAAACTATGACGAACAAGTATATTTTCTGACTTATAAAAAATTGTCTTAATTAAAGGTTGATAATAAACACTGGTCTTTAATTTATGTGATGAAGATCTTTTTTTACGACATATGTTTTGTGGGTGCACACGCCCCCGGTAAACCCTGTAGTAATCAATTTTATCGGGTTGATAAAAATCTCACACAGGACTACCTCTATAGTATTTCATGTGGAGCTAAACATGTGTTTATATATTAACAAATTAAAACGATTGCTACGATTTAACAATCATTCACTTATTAAGTTATATTATTTATTTAATAAACGCTGCATCAAATCCATTTAAAATGTATTATGTCAACGACACTCTCAAAATTGCTGCGTCTTATTTTTTATCAGTGTTGATATTATTGAAAAATAAACAACAACTAACAAAATCAATGGAGTCCTGTTGCATCACACTTATTTAAGTATCGATAAACCAATCAGCGATTGATATATCTGGGAGCCGGTTGCTAACGGTTTGTCCGCAGTTTTCTTCAACAAGCTGAATGGTGAGATTCACATTTATTTAATTTATTTATTTTTCAACAAGTTTCGTTTATTTTCTTAGAAATAAAAAATTAAAAAAAGGGTGTCAATGGGGTTTATGTAAGCCAGACTGTCGGTGTCCATAGTGATTTATTGAAGGCGTTGAATGTATACCATTTCCAAAGCTTAAACGTTATATTGACAAATGCGAGTGGCAGCTTCTATTTAGAATTACCGAAATCCCCATACTATAGTGATTTTATTTTAGAAAATGACCAAACTTGTTTTTGTTTAGTACTTTTCATTATAGAGATTTATAAATGTCGTATTAGCAATGTTAATGGGAATTATATCACATTTACCCGCTCTGCTTAGCTTACCGAAATCCCCGTTATTAATCGCTGTATTGAGTCAGAAACACGAGAAAACAATCTCATGTTAATATTTTCATAAATAGCATCGATAAATACTGTAACGAGCCGAGCGGTTCTTCTTTTTCTTTTCCTTATTGTATCTTCTAATCTCACCCCGAAAATGAAATGTGATAGCGGGCCTACTTTAGTGTCAAACCGACTTCTTTAATTTAGTTGTATATGAACATTTTAACTTAAATGGACTCTGTTTAAACCAAATAAACTGAAGATAATAGCCCGAGTCATTGAATTACACTCAAATAATAATTATAATAACAACAGAATAAAGTTCAACAAAATTTTATTATTAACTAACTTGCTTGCATCAAGAATACAACATCAATTCCTTCAACATTTGTCATAAATAATATAATTTTTAAATTCAACTTTACAATGCTCAATCCGTTTCAAAAATGTACGATAAGATATTCCTACACCTTAAGGCTTAACCTTAAATCTTATTCAAAGCTCTATTGTATGCAAAAATATTTATAGTTTTTTAAACTTACTTTTAGTTTAAAATGCCCGAATAATATTTCTCAGAGAAAATCTATTAAATTGACATATAATGTGATTGTACCTTTAATCCTAAAAAAATCATCAGAGTCCCCCACTGCGAAAGAAAAGGAGCTTAAAAACTAAGTCTCCGAGCAGGTCCGAGCCTTGCGCGGTCCTACATTAATCCGAGCAATAACTCAACCGCGCACCTTCCGAGCGTTACCGAGCATCTCATAATAAACAGAGTTACCGCCTAAAGTTTAAACAATAAAAGCTTTACTAAAATGCCTGGAAATGGTTCTTTAAATATAATAATAACGTTTAGAACATATAAATGCACATGACTGTATTTTTTTTGATAAAAATCAAACCTTCGCATGATGTAGAAATCTACTGCGAAAGTTCAAGACTCAACCGTCTGCTGACAAGTTGACAGAGGCCGTCAATGTACACTACCCATAATTCAACAAAAGGTCAAAGGTCACTTCCTTTAAATATGGCGTCTTTCCAACATGTGGTTGTAATCACCAACATAAATTGATTTTACATGGATATGAACCATACAAATGGTAAATTGAGCATAGTAGATATTGATAATAAGATGTTTATTTTTATATGCAANTATAGAGAAATATCAGTGAAATAAAACTGGTATTTCACTGTTTCAAACAGTGAAAAATAACATTGAAAAAATATGTTTCACTGTTTAACTGTTAAATATATATATATATATATATATATATATATATATATATATATATACACACACATGTATAACAATATTAAAACTTTAACAACATAGTACATCTACAACATATTTACAAATGTCAGCACCAACTTTGCGCACTTAATGAACTAGATTTTCTTTTCGAGCATCTTTAAATTCACAATACAATTACAATACATGTACTTATTATCTTCCAGATATAAAAGAGATCATTTATAAATAGCACAGGATCTAAACACATTAGATATTAGCGTATCAATGTCTGTGTTAAATCTCACACAGTTAAGTTTTATTATTTTTTATAAATTACGGTGATACTATTTAATGATACCTTTACACTGACTGTGATAAAACTTAAAACACTGTGATAAATGTTCATTTACAGCATTTACAATCTTTTATTTCCGGTACAATGGACTGCGATCCTGGCGATTGTAGTGGTTGCTGCTTTCCTTGCGCCACTGTGGCCGCCTGTTTTCCTTGTGGTCATGATTGCGATTGCGCTCCTTAATTCCCTCGTGGACTCTCCGCTGTGGGGCCTCGGTTTGCATAGTGGGCTGTGTCATGGGTACAGAAGGAGGCATCTGGGCAGGCTGTGCACGCAAAAAGCTGGTGGCTCCTGCGAGATTGACCATAGTCATGGTCAACTGCTAGTTGGTGTTGCACTGTGTCTCCAGTTGGCTTCTTATACCTCGCAGCATGCCCTTAATGCTTTCGAGTTCCTTCAGCATACCACGACAGCCTTCACATGAGGTCTTACCTGAAGAGGATGAAGATGGTGATGAGGAGGAAACTGACTTATTCCCCTTCAGTTGTCTACACTCCTCATTAGTTGGGAGGCTGTCCAGGATTGCTGAAGATGGTGCCGTGTTGTTGACCAGTGATGGTGTATTTTCCCTTGGCCTTGGGGTTTCAAGCCTTGCCGCCGACATGTCAGGGGTGTAAGGTCTTGGTAAATATTGCTGTGCCTCCATCATATTGTCAAGAAAATCTAATCCATCTGGGAATGCGATGTCTTTTGCCCGTGATAGAGTGTCGTCAGCCACTTGAGCTACATCTCTTGATCCAACGGTGTATGGGTTGGGTTCTTTATAAGACAGGTTTCACTATCCTTCGCCCCTTATCTTGCAGCAACATCCTGTGCCGAGGAAAGTTTGTAACATGCCGCTGCAAATCCCCAAACTGAAAGCGCGGAACAGGCAGAGCTTGCAGTGGAATGGCGCCTGATCCAGCGAAAGGTGCTGACGCAGGAAATGGATTCGTTATCGAGGACCAACTTTCTCCTCACCATTTATATGGTAGCAACGAAGGAACTGATAGCGTTTCCGGTCGCTTCAACCATGGCCCGACTTTGTCTGCTCTTCCATGATTCTTAAACAGAAAATTGAATCGTTGAAGTGTTATTTATTATTGATACCACCCACTACACGTGGTAACTAAGGGGATTTCGGTACCCGCTCGGCGTCGGAAAGCGCGTTCAGCATACCGAAATCCTAGTGTTAAACGTACTTTTCACGTCTCTGCTCTCTTCTTTTGCCACATAGGTCCATGATCTCGGTCGTCATTCCTCATAGGCCATGTCTTGTTATTACTTTTTTGGGGCGATTGCCTTCTGCAATTCGCCCCTTTGGTAACATAGTATACGTATTTCGGGAATCAGTTTCAGACTAAAGTCCGTTACGTCCAAAGTTCAAATTACGCACCCAGATTCTGCATTCGCAAACTAAATTGCTCCGATTGCATGGTATTAGTATTAATGCGCACAAACAGCTTACGGCGCGCGTTCCATCCATGGTTACGTCTTTTCACTGCGGCATTAGCACTCGAGTTACACGCAGTCCTCAAGGTAGGTGTATACAGCGACGTATTATCGTTTTTTTATATGACAATTCGCCCGTACTTTTCATGCCAGTTTTGAACTTTTTCCGTACACACGAAATACATGTTGTGGTTGTCACTTTCACATCAGATTATTATACGCCATGCATGTAGTTACATTCGGATGGACTTCGCATGTATATGCCATTCAAATTTACTTAGATAAAATAACGTGATCATTTCGCAAAACTTAACTTAGATATTACACTGTTATGCAATATTTTAACGTAAATGGATAAATAAACAGGCGAGTTATAGTGTTTTCAGTCATGTCCGATCCAAGCCCTTTGACGGATGTTCAAAAACACTATACTCAAATGTTTAAAAAATGTTTCCCTGTCTCTCAATTTGTTAAAATAATTTAAAATGTATGTCTATTATTTCTTTTTTATTTTCTGTTAAAACACAAGTTATGTGAAAATAGTCTAATGTATTCTTCTATATGCAACGACAAAAGTAGTATTTGTGGGTGTAAGGGTGCTTTTTTAGTGGTTTAACGCTTTACATCGAAAACTCGTATTTGTAAGCATACTTCACTGAATAACAAAAACGATGAGCATTTGTGTCGCGTCGTGCGAAAATGGGTAGTATGTCGTACAGGGCATGCGCGGCGTCATGTCAGGAGCTTAAATGTCCGATGTAGTTACACAAGATTTCGTGGTATCATAAGTGAATATTATCACTTCTCATTAGCGTATCCGAATGCAGAGGCATATCTAGAGCAACACTGTTCAGGTTTGTCCTAAGACCCATTTTCGCTAGATGTGAGTCATTTGTGACGCTTTGTGTCTGTTGTTTGGCGTCCATCGGTAACAATAAACATGTACAAATTCTTTGACCACATGTTTGCTGGAGCCTTCACGAACTTTGTCCAGAACATTTGTTTCAATAATGTCAGAATATTTCAACACTGAGTTATATGTGGAAAAATGCTAAAGCCAATGTGAAATGGAAGGAAAAAGCTTGTGCACAATCTAATGTAAGGACCATTTTTTTCAATATTCTTGTTCAATATTATTAATTGCTAACTTTCAGCAATAAGTTCGCCCGCTTTGCTCGTATAACGAACTCATCGACTCTACGTAACGTGTAGTGACATACATGGGCAACAGGCCCAATTTAGGAAATGTTATTGAACACTCGTGGGGACATATTTGTGGGCCACTCATCGGACCGTGTTGAAGCCGCCGACCTCGGGGTTGGTATTATGGATTCCAGGGTAGCGGTAATCAAGAAGATGCGACAGCAGAAGATGAGGTAGCGTACCTGAATGGCAGTCCATACGTAACAACCTGATATAGAATGTAATGGAATTGAAGAAAAAAACTACTTAGAGAATTAATCTCAAGTCGTCACCGAGCCTAAGCTCAGCGAACACATGAAGGAAAAGCTTAAGATCACCAATGAGCGGATGATGAGCTGCGACTAGGGCGTGTACACCGCACCCCTTTTCAGCCGGAACATGGCAAGGTACGATAAGTGGTGGCAAAATGTGCCTTCTTCAAAGAGAGGGAGCTAGTCAGGCGCCCGTGGCCCCAACTTAAGGACATAAGTTATAATGGTTTTAAAAGTAATGCGGTTATTTTGTTCATATTTCAACGTAAGTGATCGGAAAATCAGTGAAGTGTGTGTGCAGCATTTTTTTTTGTAACTTTAGTAACATATGTTCGTGATTCTAGTTGTTATTATACCGTACGAAAATCGTGTAAGCATTCGACCTTTTACGAGCTATCCT
>VMBQ01003818.1:51583-72931 GCA_007657795.1 Dreissena rostriformis | reverse complement strand
TAAGTGTTAACATATTAATCAATTACTAAAAGGCGTATAACATATTTACCCGATAACAATAGGAAAACGTATCGAAACAAGATAGAATTCAAGTGTGAATAGCTTATGACCATAAGTTGGTCAACTATGCACTTTTAAAATTTCTTGATCCGTTTATTTTTTACCAGTTTTTAGATATTTAAAAAAAAAACATTAAATTTAACTTAGATATCCTGAAATGTTTATAACAACCGATCAACAATCAAAGCCAAAATTTGAAATTTTCATTTTTTCTGGTCCAAAACTGCTGAAATTTACAAGGGAAAATACCCTATCAGAATCGTTTTTGACGATAACTGGAAAAGTAGTCATCATGTCTTGAAAATTTTAAAAGTTCCTATTGTACGACTTATTGAGTTCTTTAAAATTATGTGGTACATAAATGTCATTACCTTATAGATTTAGAGACATTGATGGAAACATCTGTTTCAGAAAAGGTTGATCAAACAGTAGGCATTGGTTTTTGTGTCGATCAAATCTAGTTGAAATCATTGACTATTATGCATTCTTATACCTTTGATACAAGTAGACTATACATGTATGCAAACGCGTGTACATCCCTGAAACTGATAATGCAAATTTTGATATTAACATTCTGAATATTAATGTCAACGGAATTGATAAATAAAAGACACACATATAAAGATTTACGAACTTAATTGTGTTCAAACATAGAAGGTAGAAGGCAAATGACTGTGTGTATCAATTTGAGACAAGTGTCTAAAATAACTATTTTAACATAGAAGGTGGTAATTCAAACTTCAGGAAATGGCGGCCGCCGATGTAAAGCCACAAGAGATCTATATGGAGAACGTTAAACTTAAGGCAGATAATGAAAAACTAAAACGTTTCAAAGGAGGAGTGGTATACCAACTTGGTAAAGTCGACGACATTCCAGACACGGATGTGGAGGATGCAGGCATCAGCAATACTAATACGCAGCACAAAAATGGATGCAAGAAATCAGTGAGTACATGTATTATTATAATCACATTTCTCATTAATCGAGGAGTAATATCGTACAGTACACGCGGTATGTAAAATGGGCAATATGATTTGCGGACTTCGTGTCAAATATATTAAAATGCAATACAACGACTAGAGTGAAGACAATCAGCAATTCAAGATATTAGTGAAATTGTTGATTATAACATTTTCAGATTTGTTAACTGTTCAGTAAGATGGCAGAGCACATAAGAATGAATACCTTTTCCACAAAAATACTAAGCACACAAACGCCGGTACAAAATAGTAGGAAACTCTAGTGATGTATTGATATGTAAACCTTGATATACAAGGGATAAAATAGAGACATGTATCCGATTTACTAGTTATAACAATTGAAAACAATTACAGGTGGTCAAGACGCTGTGGAAACTGCTGCCGGTTGCTGTTATGGTTGGCTTAGTGGTAGCAGTGTATATTGTGACAGACACACGACATCAAAGGTTGTAACAGTTATTTGTCTTTTTTTTGCGCCACTAGTTACTATTTATCCTCTTCTAGTTTCTATATTTATCTTTTAGTTACCGGTAATATGGAACGCTATGCATGCCTTCTGTACAAACTTCTTACATATATAAGATGCAATGGGTTCGATATTTATTATTATTATACTGCAGTGGTTTTGATATACTGGTGAGGTCATTTTGTTATTATAAAAGCACCTATATCAAAGGATATCGGTTGACTTATCATTGCAATTTCCTATGTGTGTACTACACGTAAAAACGAACGGTCTAGTTGTACATGTTGCAGCATTTGTACATACACAGTGCATAATTAAGAATTTCAAACAGATTTTTTTTTTATTTTACTGTTTTATATAAGAGTAAAACGTTACTTAGGTTTAAATGATATTCCAGAGCAAAAATCTACCCTGTTTCCTGTGAGTGGCTGGGATTCGAAGACATTTAATTGCTTTGAAATCACTGATTCATTTCACGAAGTAAACGCATTAACCATGTCAGGTTAGAATTGAGAAAAGTTAAAAACTTTACAACATCAAGCTACCGTATACTTGAATCTAAATAACATCATCATATTCTTTATACTTGAAGGTCTTTTGGATAAGTGCAGTTTTTCAAGTTTATTAGTAAACAAAGAATATTTTTTTAGTACCCTTCAGTCTCTAACTTCCGCTATCTCCTCAAAGCAAGGACAATCTGGGGTCATGTTGCCGTTTGCCGCCAAACAGGTTGGAAACAATGCTGGAAACGAAGTTCAAGATACTATGCAGAAGTTTTACTTGAATATAGGCAAGTTGGTCGATAGCTTTATACTATAGTATTAAACATGTACCGTTTTTCTGTTAAAGTTGTAAAAACGTTTTACAAAAGTCCTAATCAGGCATGTACACATGAGAAACAAGGCAACAGTAAAAATTCCTTCATATATTTCCGTCATGTATGACACCTACATTATCAAGAAAAAACTATTTTCAGCGACGATTGTTGTTGATTTGCTTTTCCAAATTTACATTATGCAACATTTTGTTGTANTTTCTTTCCTGGGGGGGGGGGGTAGAGTTTGGCTATTTACTAAAATAAGGTGAATCACGTTTGACTACAATACATACGATCGCCGATAAAATAGTAAAGATTAACTCCTCGTTGGATATGGTTCAAAAATGTATAAAACCCCTACTTCTTATATTTACCTTTTATGATGAAACGTGCTTTAAATAACGTGTTTATTAAAAATGAATAAAATATAAAACTCTTACATTGTTGTGCACAATGTTTTGCTGTATAATGCAATTGTAAACATGTGTGCCAGTCAATTAATGGTATTAGCGCAGTTGAGTTACGAGAGCCTCATTCTTTGTTATTTACCTAATGTACTCGTAACTTTAGAGTTATACAAAATCTACATGCATAAAAGACCATTGCTACAAAAATTTCACATGACATTCATATAATGCATGAAAGTATTTGTGTGTTTTTCTAAATGGTCTTTTAGACAATATTTTGTAACAGTACCTAATGTTTTGTGCGCTTTCTTTTTAAAAAAAGCTGTGACCAATTTTAAAGGATATGAGATAAATATATATCCATGTATAAGGTACTAGCAAGTTTTATCTTAAAAAATATTATATTGTAAAGTGAAAATGGAGGAGTTTTCGTCCCTTTTTTCATGTCCCAGTGGATATATACAAACATTTGATGGCCACTTTAAAAAAGAAAGTAGATCAATTATATACATACCTACAGTACAGCTCACTCCAATCCAACACAGATTCTTTTGTTTTCGAAGATTCTCCGCATCCACAACGAGCATTCACTCGGCATGCCGCCGAGGCACTCGGCGATAATTCACGGAGTGACGCCGCGTCTGTTTCTGCCTCGGCATCGATCCGCCGAATCACGCCGCGTTGAATACGCGGCGATTCGCCGAAACGAAATATTTACAAATATTGATTGAATAAAACAACACATGTTCAATAATTTTCAAATTAACGAATATTAGGAACATATACAAATAATACCCTGATAGTTTGAGTTGATCGCTTGCGAAGAACTTAGGTTAAGAGCAAGTTTTGCAAGTCGGTCTGCTCTTAGAACGATAACCACCGCATCTGCCTGCGCACACTGATAAGCCTGTTTATACTTCACCACTGGTACACTTCAGACAGTAATAGTTAGTGTGTGTATGTAATCGATAGTGTTTAACAGTTGGCTGCGTTCAGGGAAAAAGGGGCTAAATGCATGTCAAATAAGTGGTGTCCTGTGCACACTGATTAGCCTGTGCAGTGCGCACAACCTAATCAAGGACGACACTTTCTGATTTGATGGTGTTTTTCGTTTAAAAACAGTCCGTTTAAAAACAATCTCTGGTACTGGGATGACAATTAACGCATATACATTAAGCCCTGTTTTCCCAAAATGAAGCTTAAATTATCTTTTCTATTTATAATTTGAAAAAAAAAGATAAAAGTGATAATAACTTCAAAGTAACCTCGCTGACAAGGCAAATAAACAAAATCACTTTTAAATCAAATACACAACCAAAGAGTACTACATTTTTACCTTGTGACATTTTTTAGTAAACATCTTTAAGGGACCATTTCACAGTTTGTCATTAAATGCTTTATATTGATAAATGTAAACATTGTATCTTAAAAGCTCCATTAAAAAAAAACAAGAATGCAATTAAAGAAACAAAAAAAAAGTTTCCCTCAACTGGGCTCGAACCGCTGACCCCTGGAATAAAAGTCTATCGTTTCGACCACTCGACCATCCGTGCTCATTCAATGAGAGATATTTTTTATACCTCATATAAGCAATCCTCGAAGTATGAAAAAATATAACGACAACAACAGAACTCTCCAAATTATTAAATCGTTTAATTTTGACAATTTACCAAAATGTGAAAAGGTCCCTATAATGTCTTCAGACTTGCAAATTGAATTAGATCAATACACTGTCAGATCTTACATCATGAATAACTTACAGATTTAGTGGTTGCCTATTAGCCTGGGGCCAATAGACTTAAGCCCAGGAAACTCAATTTAAAAAGTTGGTTACAGTTGGGCTAAAAAGAAGGGCAAACTAGCTTTGTCAAAGCTTGAAACAACTCAATCAAATTAACATAGAATACAAATTGGCGACTGTGGATCAATAAGGCATTGGAAATGATTCAATTCCGGCTCACAACAAGACATGATGCATTAACAGTCTGTCATTATGGCAAAATTGTTGCTCAATAATTTAAAGAAAATAAATAAAGTATAAGATACACATAACACAACATGTACATGATTCTAGGCTTGTTATTCTTTAGCAAGGCAACCGAAATTCTAAAGATGGTTGCCAGTGCAGAAACCAATTGCGAAAAAAGAGACATATTGTTGTTATTTTGTCTAAGTTATCTCTATAACATAAATATGAGGATAAACAGTTCACCCACATCTCGACCCGTGCTTTAAGACACACTCTTTATAAATTTGAATGGGTTGTGTTCATTTCAAACTTGCGATATAAAAAGCTATAACATAATTTTGAAAACTGAGTTGCGTCTACGATTATGCAATAGCGAACAACTTCAATACCTTCAGCGCTTTGATTACTACTACGCGATTGTTTTAACATTTCTTCAGCTTCTCTGCATACTTACCATCGAATGTCATCTGTCAAAACAATGATTTTGTAGGTCAGTAACCATATCGAAAAAACTTACACAGTTTAATCTCGGAAATGAGACTTTCTTCAAACATCGAAAAAAAAAGCGATATCGATTTGCATTAGAGTTGCTCAAATACACAGACGATACAAATATAAATATTGTTGACAATTTGAATAAAATCAAATGTTGTTTTTTTTTTTTAATGATTACTTTTACTTCGTCCCGATTTTCAGAAAATGACGTGTACATGTTGCATCTAAATTTAAATTAACACATTGCTTCTGGTGATACACGCGTTGTTCAGTGGAAAAAAACCGCCGTCCCGAATGGGCTGCTATTAAATAAAATAGCAGCGTGTAAAGTTCAATTGATGGGAAAAATGGCAAACGTTTGCCTTTACACCTTCGTGAGCAATGTTGCACGGAATATGCTTTTGAAAATGGAAGCCGTGATCATTCGGAATTATCGGTATTTTAAATGTTTTAAACATAGTTGTTTTCACTAAACATTAGGCGGTGAATCTTTTAATTTGGTGGCATTCTGTTTCATTTCGGACCCCATGCATTTTTTCAGATCATAATCTCTGTGCTTAATTACTCGAACTTGTTAGTTTCTGACCAAGTGTGCTACTGAAAATAACCATCTGGACTGTGTATTATGGCCCATACAAGTGACTACGACTCGTGTTTATGAGCCCTTAATGTTAGATAAGCACGTGAAATATAAATTATTAGCTCGGCTGTTTTCGAAAAAAAACCGATGTATTGTTATAGCCAGCTCGTCCACCGTCCGCGGTGTCCGAAAACGTCAACATTGGCCATAACTTTTGCAAT
Source organism: Dreissena rostriformis (assembly GCA_007657795.1). Lineage (NCBI taxonomy): Eukaryota > Metazoa > Mollusca > Bivalvia > Myida > Dreissenidae > Dreissena > Dreissena rostriformis. The sequence continues at coordinate 66,935 of VMBQ01003818.1, read as the reverse complement.
ATTGAAGATAGAAACTTGATATTTGGCATGCATGTGTATCTCATGGAGCTGCACATTACGAGTAGTTAAAGGTTAAGGTCATCCTTCAAGGTCAAAGGTCAAACAAACTTTGTTTTCATTTTTTTTTCATGTGTATCTCATGGACCTGCACGTTTTGAGTGGTGAAAAGGTCAAGGTCAAGGTCATCCTTCAAGGTCAAAGGTAAAAAAAATACAAGCACCCACAGCCGAGCGTTGGCAACCGCTATGTGGTGCTCTTGCTATGTTAGTCAGTACTAAAGAGAACCGCCGACTGTGGCTCTGTTTTATTATCCGATCAAGCCCCGAACGTCCAATATCCTTTGTATTACCAGACACAAACTTTAGATAATCACGTGTCGTCTGTCAAAACAATGATTGTATAGCTCAGTAAACATATTGAAGAAGCTCACATAGTTAATTCCCGTATATGATCCCATATACGATCTCGGAAACGATTTTTATTTTCATAAGAATTGCTAAACATAATGAGAACTAAACCAATATACCGTACACATACGGCACCAAATATAAAAAAGTTTGATTTTTTAAATACAAACAGATATTTTTTTTATTTTCACAAAATTAACTTTCTCTTTTCTCGATTTTCATAAAATGACTTGTACATGTTGCATGAAATCTTAATATAAATTAATTTTTTATTGGTCGTTGCACAAGAATATGAACTGTACACGACACTTGTGTGCAGTCAGTATACAATACCATAATTGTTTCAATAATGAAGGAACTGAAACCGCGTAACGGTAACGATACAGCGTGTTTAAATTATATTTTATTAAGAGGAAATGTCAATGCCAAATAATTCGCGAGATACCCCGGTACTTTAGTTGAAATTCACAACGAAACTTTGAATGGAAATTAAATGATCTCAATGTTTTACCCGCGTCGAAAGTTTTATTAACAATTAAATACAAACACGCAAATTTTCGCGCGCTTTTTATCAGGACAAAGAAATTCATTTATTTCATCTAGAAGTTGTAACCGAAAATAGCTGTACACGACGCGTGCAAACCGGGTCAGGTGATTTACGCATGTTGAAATACAACTGTCCTGATTGGGCGCTTATTTCATCAAATCTTTAAATAGAATCATATATTACCAAACCATAATGTGCTTTTACAAATGGAAATCGGTCATATATATTAGAAATAAAAAATCTCACTGAGGGCCCTATGACAGAATAGTGACCAGCAAGGCAGCCAAGAATAGTATATGGACCGAATCCGAAGGCTGAGGTCGATATACTATTCGGTGCTGCCTTGCTGGGCACTATTCTGCCATTTTGCCCGAAGTGAGGTTTGCTATTTCTTATAGTATACCGAACATTATGTAGCAAATATATATCAATTCCAATAAACTAATTCCACCAATTTGTAAACATTTAATAATATTAAATATAGATGTAAGACTCATAATTATTAAGTTTTCGTTCAACGAACCTGTAACCGAAATATATTTGCGTTGTGAAACTTGCACAACATTCTAGCGGGCACTATTAGATGCGCGCGCATCTAGTCAGCGGGAGTTATACTGAATAGCGCCCTCTGACTAGATGCGCACGCATCTTTACCGGGCAATATTCAACTCAACGGACCCGTGTAGTTTATATACGCAACAAAGAAACATTCTTATGTGAGGTATACTATATGGGATTATCGAGTAATGGCTAAAGATGGGAGAAGTTGCATTTATGCGATTGAGACAGTTGACACGTATGTATTGAGGAATCCAGAGACTCGGCATGATACGATTATTACGATCATTTATGAGTTCTCCATGGCTTCAAACTGTTAATTGCATAATCAAACACGCAATTATCACTCCTCCAGGTGCGGTATCCTACAGCTAGATGCGAACACGATTTTCTTTTATACGAGGCGTTTAAAAAGACAGAAAACACTGTCATGGGCATGGGTGTGAAATACATTTTGAGATTTGAAAAAGGAGACTATTTTATATCTGCTAACACTGCTAACAATCCGATATTGTTGTACAAAATTAATTTTATTTTTCGGTAGTAGGGTGTGCTTTGCTTGTTTATGTCCGAACGTAGTTAATCTACATTTAAGAAACATTATGATTCGGAACTTGTAATAAGTTTCTATCCCAGGTAAATTATATTTTATGAGATTGTTCGCCGAGTGACTCGGCGTCATATCACCAACAATTTCCTCGGCATCATGCCGTGGCGTGCTGCGGCGTGTTTCGACGAACTAACGCGGCGACTCGGCGGAATTTGTTGGTTTTGCGTGAGCTTTACTACTAGCATGTAATGTCTGTACGATAATAAGCTAAGCTAAAGAAGACAATGACTAATCATGATTGTATTATATCATTTCATGTAGGTGTGCGTCAGGACTACCAGCTTCAGGAATGTCAAGGTTCACAATTCAAGCAAACTTTTCCCGACGTCGATTACGCTCTGCTAGGCTACAACATACTGAAAGGATTCCCACTCGCCACCGGTCACGACCCTGGTTTCACATACCCTATATTTCGCCACGATTATTCTTCTGGGGGAATGACCGCTGATTGCCGATACAGTGTACCATTTGGCCTTGTAATTATACCGGATGTCTCGTGTGTAACTTCGTTTTCATCAACGACAATTCAAACAAAATACGAGTTTTCAAAGGCGTTGTCAGTTTCCGCCAGTGTAAGTGGAGGTGGGTGGGGACTGGATTTTTCTGCAAGTGTAGGATATAAGGAATCGTCATCGGAAATGTCTACTGGAGAATATGTCTTCATCATATCGTCAGCCAAATGTAACTACTATTTCAGTAAGCTGATAACTGAAGGGGCACCGGATTTTGACCCTGTCTTTGTTAAGTGGGTCCATAAGCTGAATGCAACAAACTGGAATCCCGAACTATACAATGAATTCTTCGAAACATATGGGACCCACTTTCCAACAGAGGTAACATTTGGTGCGAGATTCATCTACGAGTATAAAATGTCGTCAACTAGGTACGAGAGTGAGAAGATGAGTGGTGTTAATGTGGCTGTCCAAGCCAGCTATTCAGGACTGTTTAGTGTAGGCGGTGGTTTGGGTGTGGATTCCGCCCAAAAGGAGTCCGCTTCTAGATTCTCCAAATCAGTCGAAACCAAGACAATAACCGTTGGCGCACCCCCTCCATCAGATGGCGATGCTATGACATGGGCGTCAGAAGTTAAAACGAGTCCTGTACCGACCGCGTATAAATTATCCTCTATTGAGCTTCTGTTTACAGAAAGATATATGGGGAAAATGAATGTGGACTATGCCAGAATTCGTAATAATATCGACACTAACAAACTAAAATATTGTTCATACCTTCGACAAAAAGGGGAAGTTGCGTCATGTGATAGTTTGGTTGCTGGAGTTGAGTTGAAGAACACCAAATTGTATGGCTCCTATAAGACAACACAGGTAGGTTTGAGTTCTCAATGTGTAGAGAAATGCCTGGAAGATGTAGAATGCGTTGGTGCAACGATATGCACCAAATGCAACAGTGGTTTATATTACTACAATACTTGCTACATGTTTAAAGAGAACGTGTACAACGCCTACTCGAACAAAGCTGACTCACCGACATGGCAAAGTAACATATTTTCAGAGAAGTTAAAGTCTCAAATAGCATTCAACAATACAGGAATAAATGGTGTCGCGCGCGGCTTTGAAAATGATGATGACAAAAAGTCGAATCTGACAACATGTCGTCAACTTTGCATCCAAGATGCCCACTGTGTGGCCTATACGCACTGTGACTGTCCGGTTAAAGTAGCACAGTGTACTATGTACAGCAAGGGCTCAATTTCAGGCCTGCAAAGAGAGATGGGGTCCACAACCTTTTTCATTTCGAGCCGTCGTGAAATACCTACAACATCACCAAAGCCTACAATTAAAGCCATCGGGTAACTAGCCTGTTAACATGACTTGACTAAATCCGGTTTATCTGGAAATAGAAATATCCGGATGTTATTAACTAACGCAAAGTAGACGAACACTTACATCTATATTCTTTTATATGTGACATGTTGCGATGTGATGCTATATGATGTTTTATTTCATTTGATGTTTTGCGCATATTCGTTTTGTATCTCTGAATTACAGTGCTGGATGCATAGCTAGATTTTATAATAGTAGTGATTTATAATAAGTATACGAGTATTTTTGTAGTAACTGTTATAAAAAGATATATAGAACGGTTCTTTTCATTAAGATAACATGTAAAATGTAATATAGATTTTTTTCTGGCACTCTGTGATTTATTGACGTCACATGTGCACTCAGCAGTTTGCAGTTTGTTTACTTTGTTCTCACGTAGTGTATATTTTTAGTTTCTATGTTGTGTTCTTTCTACCAGTATTATGAGTTTATGAGCCGCGCCATGCAATTTCCTACCTTATGGTAATTATGACGTCATCAAGAAAAATGACGTCAAAGGTGTGTAATAATTTTTTTTGCGGCGCCCTTGAAATTACAACGTGAAAAGTAAAGACAATATATAGGACACGATTGATGCGAGCATACAGTGTTGCTTTACGAAATAAAAAAAAAATAATATTTGCATGTCTGTTTTGAATTGTTTTTGTTTTCCTAACTTGGAAATAAAATCAATGTCACCAGAGCGTAATGCTGACGTCAAACAATTTAACTGACGTCAGTGACTTTTTATGACGTCAAATACATGTTTGCAACTTAATTTATATATCTCTTTTGCATTGTGATACCTAATGATGTTTTCATTTTTTTAAAGGTAATGAAACAAGCTATTCGATACTGTATAAAACTGAAAATGACCAAAACTCACCATAAGGTAAAAAAATGATTGACGCGGCTCATATGTTTGATACATTCGTAAATTGTCTTTGTAATAGTAACATGTGACTCTTTGTTTAATGAGAGGAAATATAGTTATAAACAGTTACATAAATCCAATAGTACTTGGTGTTAGCACTTGTGTTTTCACTTTGTTATATATTATGTGTACCTATTGTTGTTATTCCTGCGTTAACATGCGTTAATAAACGTGTCTGCTATTAAATTTCTTGGTGCAGTTTGTGCTTCCAAAGGAGCCACTTTTCCAGTTTATATTATTATTATACATACTGATTTTTTTCAAAATAAGTTGCGCACTAAGCATGAATATGAAGTCTCGTACTTTTGCTTTCGGATCAGGTAGGCTCCTGATATTGTAGATACATGTATATACTATTTGATACAATAACCTACCACCAACGTATATAAGTTCAAGTTTAAAAGATATGAAGTGTTATTGACCGCCGGTCTTTTTCTCTGGTTTAAAAAGACATGTTTGAGACTTTGTTCTGTTCTTGATACATTATTAAATACATGCTGAAAATATGTATGCTGATTTTATCAAGAGTTACCCTTTCTGAAAAGAAAATCACTATAAAACTGGACTTGATGCACTGAATTAAGCACAAGAGATGATCTTAAAAATTATAGTCAAACAACTCCTTTAATTTAAATAAAGTCGGTTATATGCAAATGGCATTTTTGCAATATCTCATTAAAACCTTTCATTTTTTATCATTTCTGACCTCAATATATCATAATGTTACAATTTTGTATAATTTTTAAACGTTTCCATTGGAATATATTGAATCTAGAGATGGTTTTGTTTCAAAGGTATTTAAAACTTGCCACCCTACCCCAATCAATGTATATGCTGTAACTAAGTAATTAAAGTGATAAGTACCGGTCATATTCGTAATTTCAAATAACATTGAATCATGTTTATCGTATACATAATCAATGTGCGAACATCTATGCTGATGATGTTGTGGAAGGTTATACAGTTAAAAATGTATGAACATAAGTACAGAAAAAATAGAGGTAGTCAAAGACTCGTTACATCTGCGGGATTATTGGTCAAATTCGAAAGTTTATAACCTGAATGGTAAGTTAAGATATCAAATAACGGCTACACATACAATTAAGTTGCATTTTGTTCACATAGCTGAGAAATCAAACGCCGAAAATTGATCAAGTTTGAAATTGATTATGAGAAATACTGGTATGTATAATAAGTTAACGCAGGAGCACTGCATGTTAAATAGCTGCTCGACGCTACTTGTTTTCACATCGGTATTTTACACTATCAAAAGGTACTGGTAACGCCCGTGTCAGCTTATGTCTATTTCAGAAAAAAATCCGATCTAACAATATTCCACAGGGGTTCAAGTCGCTAACTATTTGATTATCTTAAATGTCTGCACGCTTTTGGTTTGCTTTGATGCATATTTTAAGACTGTAAAATTGCTTGAAAAAACATTTTTTTTGGCGCAAAATTTCGTTTGCTTGAAAGAAAAATCCTATGCGCCTTAAACGCTTTTGATCCCTTCAAAATGGCGTTCCCGCCGAAATATATATTGTTTATAATAAGTATAATATTTAATATAGTTCATGCCTTTAAAAAAAAAAAACGTTTTATAACCGTTTATATTGATACGCGGGAAACAAACATGCTTAAACAAAGTGACGTCATACGTTCGACGGCTGCTCGATTGATGTGCGTTAAAAGTAATTTATCTTTACAGTACTGTACATGTACATGTGTATCAGTATTTTAGTGACTACCAGTCAGGCACGTGTTTTACATTATAACGTCACATCATTATTATATAGATACCCGACCGCTAAATATATGGCATTAAGTAATAGACAAGAGTAAACGTTCGAGTGAATGTTCTTCATCTTTCTTGTATTATGGCATACCAAACTGAAGGTAGCTGTAACTGTACTCTATTTCATAAAGAGTGTGTTCTCTATCTTAAATAGAGTACAGTTTTAAGCTCCACCCACAAATACACTACTAGTTTTGGCAGTCATCCATAATACAATAGGGCAAAATAGTCTGTATCAAATAAGTGCCGACAAATCATGTTATCATATTCTCCTGTTTGATATTCGTCCAGCTCGTTAGAGCAACAGTCACCTCGCAAACCACAGTCAGTGTCACAAGAACAGGACAAGCAGCAAGATCTGCGCATTTTGTACTCATCTGTATTCTGAAATTGAGCTGAAGGATTTTACCCACACAATTCTAAATATGGACACAATTCTTTCAAATCTGATGTTTCTACAAATGATTTGAACTCCCCCGGGTCGAACATGTCAACGTGTACTCGTGTGAGAAGGAGATAACAGTAGAGCAGTGATAGACGTACGTTCTTCATGCTGTTTCTGTAAATAAAGTAGAATATACAGCTCACTGCAGGTAAAGCTCTTGGGATTCCATTATATATTTCAATGTGCGTCTAGTGTTCATTCTTCGGGTCACAACACCATTCTTAAAGGCCCTATATTTGGCCGAATTTAAAAAATCAAAATAAATTTTACAATATTTTGATTTGATTGTCATATTTGTTGATAAGACATCAAAACTAAGTGTCTGATACACTTTTTATCCTGGAAACGTACACAAATATAAAGATGTTCGCAATTTTATCGATAGATATTTTATATTTTATACCGTTATGAATATCCACTTTATATTGAAAAGATGTACTCGCTGTTTACAACTGCAGCGGTGTCTCAGTCGGTTAAGGCGTTGACCCAAGTTTTCCTGGACGCGGGTTCGAATCCCACAAGGAGTTTTTTTTATTGTTTTTTTTTTTNGGGGCATAATATAAGCATACTTTTGCCATTTTATTGTCAATTTGGGGATAGTCTTCAAACCTGGACAAAAACATTTGTTAACATAAATCTCGGTGTAGCCCCTTTAAGGAAGCGGTATGGGCATGCAGTTGGTGTGTACAGATGCAGTTAAGGTGTTTAAAGTTTAAACAAGATATAATAGGTATTATTTTACAGACATTTATTTTGTTTAACTTGTTATCTATGAAAGAGCGCCATGAAATGTAAGTGGTTTCAGCCAAGTAGAAATTGGTTGGTCAAAAAACAAAGTGTCATAAAATTCAAAATAGTATCATTTAAGTAATATATTGAACTAAGTTTTTATAGATCCACTGTATACAGCAAAAATAAACAACAAGAAATAGACAGATTTACCTTTTACTTTGAAATAAAAATAAAAATAAAAATGCAACATGCATGATTCGTACTTTCAGCAGTAAATCACCCAATTTAGCCATAACGTTGTTTTAATTTAAAAAATTGAAGAATGTACATACAAATTGCAACATCTTTAACAATAAACATAGCTTATATGCTATATTAAATCAAATTACGTAAGAAAAGAAATAAAACGCGTCGCAAAAAATATGCGTTTTCGGCATGATTCGAACCTTCGCGGGAAGATCCCAAAATATTTCTAGTCTATCGCCTTAACCACTCGACCACGACAATTTCACACAAGTACCTGCTTGAATTAGATATCCATAAGTAAACAGGTAAAAAGGCTCTTCAATCTTCGAAGAAATCGCGGGAAATCATTACAGGTGCGCTACCTTAAGTTATAAGTAAGAAATACACTATTAAAGTCCAAAATCTCGAGTTTTACCTCTATCGATGGTTTTCCAGTCGCTGAACACGAGACGCTTAATGAAAAATAGAGTGAAATCATACGTAGACGATACAAGTTAGGCGAACCCATCTACAATATTATACGATATGTGACAGCGTTTTAAATATCAACAACAGACGTTTTACCGTCTGCTGTAGGATTTGTTGGTCTATACAGTAGAACAATCAAGAAGAATATTTTGGACTGCAGACGTCATACTAACGTACCTAGACCACGTCGTCTAAGAGAAGAAGAGATTTATTTGACGTTATAATTCTCGTTTCTAAAATTGCAACGTCTCAAACAGTTCATATGCCTTTTCTCTCAGTCATTCGTACCTTTTGACATGAGCTGCTCAATTTAAACTACGCGAAACGTGATTGTATATTGCGCGATGGTTTCAGAGCAGAAATTCGATGATACTCATGTTCTTTGTTCGACTGTTTTAAACAACCAAAATGTGCTTTATTTTTCATGAAAATGGATAAATATTTTACACCTACGTTAACTTATTATTATATATTGAACACAAGAGTTAAGTCAGTAATTTTGATGACAGTTACAACCACTTTAGACAGCTATAAATGCCTTATAGGCATATTTCCTTTTCCAATTGAAAACTTTGCCCAATTTGACAAATTAAATGTACTGTTTGGACCATTCCGATGAAGTTACTGGCCTTTAAGCAATATGAACATATTGTTGCATTCAGAAAAATATTATGTTATGCTTTGATCATTGATGTTATTGAATGAGTTTAGTGTCAATAACACAGTCTTGATTTTTTTTAGCAATTTTCAATCCCAGTCTGGAGAAATAAGAGGGCAAATATTTAGTTTTTGATATTACCTCCCTTTGATTGTTAGGATAATGTTCAGGCTTAGATTTATTTCAAAAATGTTTTGCTATTTTAAAAATGGTTGCAATGTTCAAATTATATTTTTAAATTATAACCACTTTTGATATAAATCGATCACTCATTGTTTTGATAATGGCAGAAAGTTGATACGAAAAGGAGGTAATATTGAGGTATAAAGACATGCGTTGTATATATCTTCTTAACACAACAGATGGTCAATAATAGCAAAGGCGAAAACTAACTTTAACTTGAACATTTTATTTCAAAAGTGGTTATTTCAAAATAATGTGGTTGGACTTGGCAACCATTTTTGAAACAATACGCTTTTCTGAAGTGTTTTTTTCAAAAATGGTTTTTATTTTTAAAGTGGTTGTAACACAGCTTTATAGCCAATATTTTGGTACCATAATTAGAAAGTAATTTTTAAGCTATAATGGTTTAAACAGCCATATGGTATTTTACATAAATGTTCACTAACTACACTTTTTCATCTCAGTATACATAGCTGTTTTTCTCAAAATTGAAACCGTACATTGGATATGTTTATCGATGTGTATAAACGCTTTTTGCATATCCAAAGTCATATATTTTTCTATATATTTGAAGTGTATTATATTATTTGTTATGTCTACAAATTATTAAAAGTTTAGTTTCGACATTGCGACGCAAGATATGCATTTTAATGTTCTGTTTTATTCCTGTTCTCAAATTTTGAGCTGACTTCGTCGCTTTAGTTCCAGAGTGACGTTTGTCACGTTTTGTGAAAAATGTCCAGTTTGGTATCTTTTTTTCAGCTCGACGAGCTCCACAAGATTAACCTATTCATGCCTCTGTGGAACGCACGGAAATGCATTTTAATTTTGTCTCTTAATGACGTATATCGGTTTTGAAGCCTTTTATTTTATTCCAGACTGACTTATCTTTTTAACCAATCAGATCGGCTAATTTGTATCATCGCCGCCATTGCTGCCTAAGCTTTGTTGGTATTTTTGATTTTGTCGTTAAGATTTCATCTATATTTGTATGTTTTCAAGAATTTAAGTATCTTTTATAGACATATAACAATCATCTATGTATGTTGTGCATCAAATGTAGCTGTCCAGTTTTTAAAAAGTCTTTATTCATAAACCACGGAACTGAAACGCTTTCGGATATTCAGGGTTTCGGATGAAAAGTAGAGTTTGAAGTAATTTATTACATTTTATTCATTTTTTTATTATTTACTTACGATAGTGTTAAGGTAAGGTCATGTTTAAAGACTGATATCATAATGCATGTACAACATACACGTATTTCATCTCGTTACATGTTTTTTTTTCAGGTTCATGGAAAAGCATGAAGACTAGATCTCGATTTCGACTTCTATTACAGATATGTTAGGATAGTCTAAATCCATGTATATGGCACATGCAAATATTTGTTAATGAAATTATGAGGTCAACTTCAACTCTATAGAGGCATTTTTCATTTAACCACCCACTGGAACTTATAAAAAAAATAAGAACATTTTAGATAATGCAGTTGGTTACCCATTGCTGTACACTTCATTTCCGTCGGGTCTAGAGAAACGTAACTGTTTGGTTTAAGTTACCTTTATAGGTTTATTAATACAACGTATGTTTGAATTATGGTTGAAACATCATACGCAAGTGTTTTAAACAGTACAATCCTTCACAAATCCACAAAAATTGGCAATCAGTTGGTAATATATTTTGTTCGAGTGTCAGCATACTAGTATATTGTGTTTTATTACCACGACAATAACTTCATTTAAGGACTTTTTGTTATCGCACAAATAGGGGATTGTGCGTGTTCAAAATTTCGGGTCCGCCATCGCTTGAAAGCTATATGATACTTGGATATTGTAGCCAACACTAAAATGGAACATGTTGAACGCTAGTATTACACAAAATATTTGTTTAAATTGGCAATAAATCTTATAACGTGCAGTTTTAGCATATTGCAAATAACAGATACTCCGCAAAATATGTCCATTTTAAAAGATTTTCAAAGGGTGGTTTTCTAGTACTGCTTCCCGTGTTCTTAAAAATGATATGCTACAATAGAAAAAAATGGACAATAAATAAAAACCATGGGTCCTTTATAACATGATGATTTTCATTTTTTTCTTATTGTACCTTTGAGTCCACAGGCATTTTAGATTAAAAGTGTTACTTTAAAAGTTGAACACCTCTCGCACACTGCGTCATTTCAATTTCCATTTGAAAGGACTGATCACTAACTAAACATAATTATATTCGTGATAATAACGATTTTTTAACATTAAAATAATGTTCTTTATTGGTGATGCTCATTGTTGTTTAAGTTTTTAAGAAAAACAGATGACGGTTTATAAGTCGATTTCAGAGTATGTCGTTTTTTATAGTCAGTAGTATCGTTATTAATCCGTTACTCAACCGTTAGTCATCTTTTATGCATCCGAAATATTCGTTACTCATTTGTTACTCGTCAGTTACATGTACGGTCGCAAGTGATTCTCGCCGGAAACCAACGGATGAGTAAAGAACGAGAACCGGAAAACAAAAGGACAAGAAACGGACATACATGACCACTAACGAAAGACCACCGGATGAAATTGTCCGTTGGCGTCGTCCGTTCAACAATTTTTAACTGTTCAAAACTTACCAACGGACACACCTTGCGCCGACGGATGCATCGCGAACAGGGCACTGAAACACCGGACTTGTAACGGATCTCTAACGGAGGACAACGGATATAGAACATTTTTATCCGTTACATGTCCGTTACTCGCCCGGTTATATATGTGATCGGATTTTAAGAAAACCCTTGTTTCTTAGTAAAACTAAACAAAAACATCTATTGCGTTTGCAACAAAGCACAACCAATTTTAGCAATTAAGATCATTGGCAAAAACAAAATATTACAACAAACCTCATAAAAAAATAAGTATCAATAAGTACTCACGGTCCACGGGGATGATACCTTTTAGCATGTTGGGTAAGCGATGTATGGCTTGTATAGCAAGGAACTGTCCGGCTGTTAATATTGTGTTTTCTGACGTCATTTATGGAATTACGCATCAGCTTAATTTAATTAATCTTGCACGTTTTGCATGAGTATTGCGTTTCTAGTTGGCATGTTGTTGATATAAAACGTGTTTTATATTAGCTTATTAATATACCATCACATTTTGCACATGTATGAGTGGAATACGGAACTTGAAACATACGTTTGAAGAATACATTCATTTTTATGGCATAGTTGTTTTATCCGTTTTATTTTATTCCTATAGGCAATTAAGTCTTGACTTTCGTGGGTACTTCTTCCGTTGCTTTATGGTAATTAACGAAAAAATCATTTTCTCTAAGCTCACTCTTTGGCCTTTCGGCCTGCCTTTCTATTAAAATACTCTTAGCTCTTCTCCTCTTTCGCTGCTACACTGTCAGTCCAGTCGCATTGATGAGCCATGTCGTCCTTCTCGGATCCTCCACGTCCCCATATAACCTCTATTGGAGCGATGTATATTTAGGCTATAGTGTGTTCCTCTCTTGCTCATGCCGCTTACACCTCTGGAGGACATGTCCCGTTGTTGTTCTTCTTCCCCACAAGGACATGATGGTGATGGTACCAACCTGTATATTCTTTGCATGTGCGCATTCAGTCTGTGGCAGTATATGAATAGTCCAACATTTTGTAAAATAAAGTATACGAATGGGTCGTGTTTTCATGTGCTTGCACGTACAAAGTAACCCCGAGTATACTATTTTTTCTTGTAAAGCAAACCAACGGCTCTAGTTAGACAGCACACGCGTTACAGTAGTCCTAAACACATTTACATAATTACTTTGACACAGAACAAGTTTCACTCTTTTCTGATATATTTCGCCTTAAAAGGCTTTTTCAAAGTTTGTTTTTACAAATTAACTACATTTTCTTTATGTTTCTCAACCAAAACAATTGTATATTGACGTCAACAAAACAAACCAATTACTTTGGTAAAGTACTGTTTCTGTTCCCCCAACGGAATGTGGTTTCCTAAACACTGTTACATAATTACTTTAGTAAAGTACTTTTCCTGTTCCCCAATTGAATGTGGTTTCCTAAACACTGTTACATAATTACTTTAGTAAAGTACTTTTCCTGTTCTCCAACGGAATGTGGTTTCTAATTAAAAAAAATACTAATGAGAGTCGTGGTATCCTAAAGAATTTATATGTGATTGTTAACCATGATCTACCTGCTGTGATGTTGTTGGTGTTGACTTTCTAAACGCACTTATTTAAATTGCTATTTCAAGGTTGTTTGATTTTTTTTCTCAACCACTTATGCAATTATAGTTAACTATTACAATATAAATTGACTGCAACTTTCAGTAGGTCTATCCTAAGTCTCTGATCTGCCAAATCAGTTCTCTTATGGTATCTTATAGACATCCAATTTTTTACTTTCATATATTTTAGAGGTACATGTTTAACTTAAAGTTGTTCTCTCTTAGAATTCCGTAGCTATGATCTTAATACAATTTTAATTCAGCATTGTAAATATGAGAGTAGCTCTTTTTCTCTAGTAATACTTTTAATAATGAAACTGTACCTTAAAATGAGTTAATATAATGCAATAATATTGTAATGCTTTTTCTCTCAATAGGTCATTTGTGTGTTTTGCTTACTGGATAATCTATTATGTCGAAAACAGGCTTATAGCCTATGTTTATTGGATATTGAAATCGACTGTAAATAAAGATTATCTTATCTTATCTTAATAAAATCATTATAGTCTAAGTTGTGATGCAGTCGGGGTACAGACACCAAACAAACACTTTGAAAAAAGAATGCTGTCTTGCCATGAAAACATAGTGTTTGTTTGAAATTCGATTTCCTCCAGGAAAGCAAAACATATCACTATGACAATCGCATGTTGCGCTATTTTTACCCGAGGTATTCTTAAGCTTACGGTAAACATGAGTGGTTCGAAAGGTTTTCTTGCAAGATCAAACTAATCATGCACGAGAAAATTCGACCATTGTTACTAAAAGATATCAGCGCACCTGTGTGACCTGTATTGTCCTAGGTGAGCATAAATTGTGCACACTTTCCTCAGGTATTGTGAAAAAAATGTTTATGTTTTGCCTGTAGTATTTACTGTTATTTGAAGGTAGTACAAATTCAACCTGTATAAGGCTGAGCTACACAAATTACTGGAAAATACATACATTTATGAAAGAGAGTATTGTGTTTATATATTGGCTTCTCAATGATAAAGATAACTTAGTAAAAACAAATGGTTTGGCCTAAATTTAGTTGACTGGCAGATAGGATTAATATAACCTTGTTTACAGTTAGTTTCAGCAGTGTTACAGTTACATAGTCATGATCTTTTGATCTTCACTAATATCTTTTAAGCCAGAGAATCAAACTATTGTTATACTACAGTACTCATTAACATTGCTTTTCATGATTTCGATGAGTTTCCTGCCAGAGTGTAATTGTAACAGGACATGTAAACAGAGTATACAATTACACGGTGCCTATACCCCGTGACTTTTTAAAGCGGGACTGTACGATTTTGTCAAATATTTATGAATTTTTATAAAATGTATTAAAAATTAGTATACATATATTTCAATATAAATTAAAATAAAAGTTAAGAAGAACATGTGTCGAAAAATGCGAAATAAGCCAGATATTTAAATCTAAAATTGAAATTGGCTTCCAGCCGAATTCGCCAGCATATATATAATACATGTACAATGTGAATCTAAATTTAGTTTTAGTGCAGATTCGTTCATACGACACAAAGACACAATTTTGTTTCCTTACAAATACGAGTAAAAGTGTCGGCATCGGCTTTAACCAGCGCTAACTTGTCTTTGCTGCATTTTATGAAATTCGTCTTCAAAGTATAATTTTTATTGCCTATTTTGAGTCATCGTAACATAATTTAATCAATATA
Source organism: Dreissena rostriformis (assembly GCA_007657795.1). NCBI lineage: Eukaryota > Metazoa > Mollusca > Bivalvia > Myida > Dreissenidae > Dreissena > Dreissena rostriformis. Next base: position 51,630 of record VMBQ01003818.1, on the reverse strand, counting down.
TTAAAATTTAACACATGTAAAAATCGTACAGTCCCGCTTTAAAGATT
>VMBQ01003818.1:0-50272 GCA_007657795.1 Dreissena rostriformis | reverse complement strand
CATGTACAATGTGAATCTAAATTTAGTTTTAGTGCAGATTCGTTCATACGACACAAAGACACAATTTTGTTTCCTTACAAATACGAGTAAAAGTGTCGGCATCGGCTTTAACCAGCGCTAACTTGTCTTTGCTGCATTTTATGAAATTCGTCTTCAAAGTATAATTTTTATTGCCTATTTTGAGTCATCGTAACATAATTTAATCAATATATTAAAATTTAACACATGTAAAAGTCGTACAGTCCCGCTTTAAATTGTAATATATTGATAAAAAATATGTTACAATAACACAAAATAGGCAAGAAAAAATATACATTGAAGACGAATTTCATAAAATGCAGCAAAGACAAGTAAGCGCTGGTTAAAGCCGATGCCGACACTTTTACTCGTATTTGCTAGGAAACAAAATTGTGTCTTTGTGTCGTATGAACAAATCTGCAATAAAACTAAATTTAGATTCCCATTGTACATGCATGATATATATGCTGGTAAATTCGGCTGGAAGCCTTTTTCGATTTCAGAATTACATATCTGGCTAATTTGGCATTTTTCGACACATGTTCTTCTTAACTTTTATTTTAATTTATATTGACATTTATATATAATAAGTTTTTAACACATTTTATATCAATTCATAAATATTTGACACAATCGTACAGTCCCGCTTTAAATAAAGTTATTTTACTGTGGTAAAATCTGCTTGTCTAACATTCGAGCTATGTTTTTTTTGGTCAATCGCAGGTCATAATCATAAGGTTCAGGGACATGTTAAACCAACATGATTATATTCTTAGACCTTTAATAAACAATTTTCATCTGGCTCAATTAGTGCGAATCCTTTTGAGAAAAAACAGTAAACTGGACTAAGAAATTCGCTTGCTGCTTTATAAACAAACTGTCTTTCTATAATATACAAGTTCTGTCCGAACGTAAACATTTACGTTGGACGTAAGTTCCTGAATGTGTGTCTTTGAACATTTCGCAAGAATCCGATACACCAGATCAAACGATATTGAGCGCTTTATAATTTACCACAAGACTAGTAAGAAAAATTGCTTTGATGTTGTTAATGCTGCTTTGAATAACAAGTATTGGTAGAAGAATGAAGAACGTAAAGTTATGGGGTCTTTTGATATGCACTGCGAGCGAGTTTGGCAGATTATAGATGTTTAATTGGTGATTATGATGAACATGACTCACAAATTCTCAAATTCCTCGTTTTTATGTCGAAGCACTTCAAGATTATTATTGCATCAATTGCATTCTTGATCACTATTTTACGGTGGCTTGTTTCTGCCATATTGTGTGGGCATGATGCTGGGTTTAAAGGTCGCCAACACGACACAATGACAGATATACCCGTCAGAACGACAAAAACGGCGACAAATATAATAATTGTCGCATTTGTCGTTTATGCGGGTATGTTTGTACTTCTTTTGAGTTAGCTTGTTGGGGACCTTCTTCCGACCCGCCAACACGCCAAAATGATATGGCAGAAATCAGCCATCCTTATATTTGATCATTCATATATTTACAGATATACTTAATTATGTGGATCGATGCATATTCTAGCAGTTTATTAACAGGTCCACGCGCCCTACAATCTTTACTACTTTAAAATAGTCAAATTGAACATTTAAGTATTGAAACTGTTGATAGTGTGAACATATCGGCGAATCCTGTTTCTAGCAAAGGTACATGTCTTTAGGAGAGCTTTCAGCTGAGTAAGATAAACAAGGCAAACGCGTTAATCAAGGAACAAACTAGTGTCAAAATAGCACATGATGAAATTGATATTTAACAGACAAGATTTCAACAGGCTACCCATTCATTTGAGCCATCACCATATGTCCGTCTTTTTTGCAAAGTGCATATTTCAAACTATTTCTAGCGCACCGAAACAATTCTCAAGTACGAGCTAGAAACCAGATGCAGTTTCCCGTCGTCTCTGGTTTTATNGTACCATGAAGCAGACTTATTATTACCGGTATTCTCAGTTCACATGTTCACAATCAACGTTCTGCAGCATACATCAACAGTAAATAGGGACCGATCAAATAGCTGACAAAGCTACCGTAAGCGGATGATGTACGCTAGTATATCAGATTAGTGAATGTGGTTAACGGCTAAAATGCAAAATTATGATACTAGTATTTATATAATATATAATTAATAGTCTTCATAAGATATTTAAACAACTGTCTTTCGCGCCTTCACTACTTTAGTGTACTTTTGTAAGGTACTGAACGTTTCCCATGCCCCGAAGACCGGAAGAGGATGCCGTTCACGCAGGCAGTGATGTTGGAGATCTGGCGCTACGGGTCGCAGACGCCGCTCGCCATACCTCACCTGTGCCGGAAGGACTTCGTGCTTGATGGCTACCTCATAGAGGCCGGCTCAGTGGTACGTACCGTCACAAGATAGACAGGGGTCGTTTTCTCAAAGCTTCATATGTAAACCGAAGCAAATTTCGTCATCATTATAAAAAACGATAAACAATTACACATTTTCACGTCCAGCAGAATATTTCAGACTGTGAATGTTACATAAATGAAAGTCAGTTTGTAAAAGACGAAATAATCTCGATTGATATTACCAAAGACCGTACTAGAATATTGAGTACTCATCTTTAAAGACTACATGTCATACACAGAAAGGCTTATTGACCAAATCTTACATATATAAAAGTATTTTAATTTTAAATTAATATTCGTGTAATAATGTGCAGAAATGCAATTATGCACACTGCAAAACTCGCCATTGAAAACACTTAAAAGGTAATACAAATGAGTTTCGTTGTTCAACAAATATTAATGAAATGCGCACAATTGTATGCAACACTAGATGTGGTCTGGTAAAATGGATTTAACACGATACAAAATGCTCTTTTTTGTTAGTTTGTGGTACAATATATTCAACACATATTCATGTCCCATTTTAGTGTCCGCATCTCGTATGAATAGATATCGTTGCGGGAAATTAAAATGGAATATATTGTGCCACACAAAAATAAAAAAGGGCATTTTATATCTTGTTAAAAATATGTTACCATAAAACATCTAGCGTTGACATTTTGGCTATTAATATAAGGAACACTGATTGTCTATGTGTTAACTTTATTTTACGAAATATTAAAAAAACAAATCCGTTTATTTCCGTTTATTTTGAGCCTTATAGGTACTTTCTTATTCATATGCACAGCAACTCAACCAACTTCGATTTCTGTATAAAATGTAATTTAATTATGATCGCCGATTGTTTTCTGCTTCGGGGCACGTTGTTNGGTACGTACAGTCTCGCGATAGATATTTCAGGCTACCTCATAGAGGCCGGCTCAGTGGTACGTACAGTCTCGCGATAGATATTTCAGGCTGTGAATGTTTCATAAATGAAAGTCAGTTTATAAATAAAAAGTGTTATACGCGTTAATAAATAATAACTTTGTATAATGCATTTTTCAAATGACGAAATAATCTCGATTGATATTACCTAATACCGTAATAGAATATTGAGTACTCATCTTTAAAGACTGCATGTCATACACAGAAAGGCTTTTTGACCAATTCTTACATATATAAAAGTATTTTAATGTTAAATTTATATTCGTGTAATAATGTGCAGAAATGCAATTATACACACTGCAAAACTCGGCATTGAAAACACTTAAAAGGGAATACAAATGAGTTTCGTTGTTCAACAAATATTAATGAAATTCGCATAATTGTTTGCAAATTGCGTTAAGCCTTTATAACGCTCAAAATCAACGGAAATGTCGTTAAATATTTCGTAAAATAAAGTCAACACATAAACAATCAATGTTCCTTATAGCAATAGCCAAAATTTCAACACTAGATGTGGTCTGGTAAAATAGATTTAACACGATACAAAATGCTGTTTTTTGTTTGTTTGTGGTACAATATATTCAACACATATTCATGTCCCATTGTAGTGTCCGCGTCTCGTATGAATAGATATTGTTGCGGGAAATTAAAATGGAATATGTTGTGCCACACAAAAATTAAAACGAGCATTTTATATCTTGTTAAATCTTTGTTACCAGAACACATCTAGCGTTGACATTTTGGCTATTGATATAAGGAAAACTGATTGTCTATGTGTTAACATTTTTTTACGAAATATTTTACGAAATTTTCGTTTATTGCCGTTTATTTTGAGCCTTATAGGTACTTTCTTATTCATATGCACAGCAACACAACCAACTTCGATTTCTGTATAAAATGTAATTAAATTATGATCGCCGATTGTTTTCTGCTTCGGGGCACGTTGTTTTGAATCTGATTGAATAATGTTGCAAATGTATGCAAATTTCTGAATGCGCATTCATACACACATTTAAGTTAGACAACTAGTTTATTCCTTTTTTATCAGAATGTATATTGTTTTAACTTATTGCCAGCTACACGCTTAGTAACTGTAATGAAAATGTTGAAACATTTAATTTCAAGCTTCTTACTATTTAATTATTTCAAATTTTATTTTATTCCGAATATTAATACTATAATGAATAGAATCCATTTATTTTCNGAGCTCAGAGACAATCAGCAACACAGCCAGTTGCAGCAGTTGTTACCGTATGACCCCAGTCAAAACTAGGAGCTCAGAGACAATCAGCAACACAGCAAGTTGCAGCAGTTGTTACCGTATGACCCCAGTCAAAACTAAGAGCTCAGAGACAATCAGCAACACAGCAAGTTGCAGCAGTTGTTACCATATTGAACCCAGTCAAAACTAAGAGCTCAGAGACAATCAGCAACACAGCCAGTTGCAGCAGTTGTTACCGTATGACCCCAGTCAAAACTAGGAGCTCAGAGATAAATACTGTTTAAGATAGATATTCTCTACATTCCTCAAGGTATGTTAAGCACAAACTCTGACAGATCTCATCTTTGAACTTTGTAACGGGCGAAAAATAAATGACCTTGTTCAGAATGAAATGGCAGAATGACAAAGCACAACAATTTAAGGGGAAACCATAAATTAATGTGACCAGCAAAGATGTGTTCAAAGCAAAACAATATGTCATGTCTTTGGGGACTGAATTTTGATGGTGTCATTCATTAAACATTGAATTTTTTTGTTAAATATAGTTAAATATAATGATATAAAGGATATTTGATTAAGGCCTGTATGTTAATTATTACTTTAAGCACAAATATAGCACGTCTATCAATTACTTATGAAACTTGCACCTGATAATGATAAATGCATGAAAATTAAATTGTACTTAAGACATTATTTCATATGTTGAGCTTAAGAAAATTGAAAGCTGTTTAAATTATGCTGGTAACTTATATACAAAATCACAAAATATGTATTGGATTATATTCCTGTAAAAAACAAGTTTCAGTTTTCTGTTGTTACATGCAATATAGAAGTATTATCAAGAATCGTGTTAAGTATGGCACTATTCGAAATGAATATTCATTAAATAAAGACAAAATCATTTAATCTTCTTTCAATTGTCAATTCTGTATGTACTACTATTACCTTATTTATTTGACTTGATATGGTTTGTTAAATTATAAGATAATGCCTCTTTATTTGGAAAGCTTTCAATGTTATGAAACTGAGTATTTAAAAATGAATTATTAAAAGAATTATAAAAAATCATGACTGATGTCAAAGTTATGTTTGATTTTGCCAATTTTGTGTTGATATTTAATATACATGTACTTACATGCTCATAAGTGTTGACATTTGTTTTTGAACATAATAGTTTTTTATGTTTTATATCGTGTATATACACATTTACAAGTCCAAATTTTCATCCTCTCAATCACTCAGTAACTTAACCAACAATAAATGTTGGATCTCTGTATATAGGTAAATTGTGCAATTGATATATAGAGCAACTGCAACAAATCAGTCAGTTACAAATCAAGGCAGAGTGATGTAATATGCTGGCAATTGTTAAGTAGTGCAGTTGTCTCTTTTTGTTCTCAGGTTAGAGCAATGTTGTTTGCTTCAAAAATAAAAACACAGTCTCCCTTGTAAGAAAATTAATGTGTTCATATCTCAACATAACAAGTAAATTCATAGAGAAAATCAAATTATTTACATGATATACTCGACAATTAGTCTAATGGAATTTGTAGAATAAAAAATAACATGTAATTATGACGATTATAAGTGAATGTTTGACACAAAATGTCTGTTCAGAAATGTGTATATTTTAATGATAAATCTATACTTTGTACTTGCTGTACTTTTTATAGTATATTTTATGAACATGCAGCTGATAAGTGAATGTGACAATTTAAGAGTTATGTTACAATTTGTTACACGTTGACATGGCCACATAAGCTGTTAATGGAGTGCATTCACTGCGGCCAGTTTCCAGAAATCTCCCAATTAAAAAACACCAGAAAATATCTTAAGATCAGATAGTTTGGTTGTTGACATGAGTATAAATTTATTTATTGATTGTGTTATGCCTTGTACTCTTAATTTGTTATCAAATATTTAAGTTTATATGACTTGAAGAGACTTACATTTTTATTTTATTGATGTGTTTGTGCTGATTTCTTGCATTCTGATTAAAGAATATTCAAGTGGAAAAAGAATATTATTATGCATTGAAAGTGTGTTGTGATTTCAAATAAAAATACTATGAAAATATAGTTCAGTCGTTTGATTACAAAGTTATTACAAAGGTGATCAATTGCTCATCAAGTGTAGGTGTTTGCATACGGACATAATATGTCTGTGCTTTATATGTATATAATGTAGATCCCCATTTACCAGAACATATTTTGATGTGCATAAATGTGCTAATAGCCTGATGAAATTCGTGTTGACTATGCGTTTTACATTTTGCCATTTTTATTTAAAAAATGAAAAACAAATGAATTGTCAGTGTAAATAAATACTGTATTGTTGTTCAATCAGTTAAACTATTTCACTGTTTTCATGCATATGTTCAAATCATTTTCATTTTTGTTCAATCTTTAAGATGCAACGCTTGTGTAATTTACTTTATGAAACTTATATATACGCAAAAATGTAGTACAGATGTATATCAAATGACTGCTGTGGGCTTGTGGTAAACAGAAAACCATGCTTTAAATTGAAAAACCTTGTTATATGCCATGTTTTTCATTTAATAATATTAAAAGCACTCTTGAAATTGAACTTCTTGAAAATATGTTTCATTGTTTTGTAAAAATATCTTAAGTTATCTATTCTAAATTATCTATTCTTATATAAGAAATACAAATTAAAATTGGTTATTGGAAATAAGTCAATTAAAAGTCATGGGATAATGATGTAATGTACTTAAAAATGTCAAAACTGCTATTGTCTCTATTTGTATTCTAGATATGTTATATCATTAAACAAACAAATACAATGTTGTCTCCTTGTTGAATAGGTGTTGTGTACCTCTGAACATGTCAAGTCATTTACTTTAAGTATTTTAAATTAGTTCTCACTATCTGCACCCGTAAGTCACTCATGAATTTTGTGTAATAAACATTGGATAAATATATTTTTATATAATCAATTATAAGATAAGGTAAAAAGTGTATGTGCGTTATAAGTAATAAACATTGGATAAATATATTTTTATATAATCGATTACAAGATAAGGTGAATAGTGTATGTGCGTTATTAAATTCATCAGGTATGACCATACTGTGCTACAAGTTTTGTAATTGTGACTATTAAAAGTACATAATCTGCAAAAAATGTCACTTAAACAAATGTGTATATGTTTATCATTATTAAATTCTTTCCAACTAGATTACACTTGATAAGTTTCGGCTTAAAGCTGAAAAGTTATTGTTACATTTTATCAGCGTTGAGCTCAACTAGCATCCGTAGTGAATACTGTAAAATTTAAGCTTTCTCAGAATGAGTATGTTGAAAATATCTTGACGACGGTTAGAATCTGTTACCCATGTGTCAAAAAACTAGAACTAAAGGTCAAATCTTATAAAAAAAACTTGTTTTCACTGCAGAGGCTTCTTTTATTAATCGATCTGCAGTCAACGTTCTCCGAATACTTATATTGACGATATCTAGAATGAGTTCGAATCTGGGTCACGTGCATCCAAAAACTAGGTCACCAGATCATATCTAATACGATTATTATCTCATTAAGGAATCAATATTGATGATACCACACCGAAGATGTGGACCATTGTTTCTTTAAATGTTTGCGTTATCAGGACGTTCGTGTGCAAATGTTTATAAACACGAGTATATTTCATCCAATTAGTGCATAAAAACTCATGTTTGGCATACAAACGTTGACCTAGGAAGAAAATTGTAAGCTCGTTCAAGAAGTTCAGTTATTAATCAAACGAACGAGACGATTTAAAGGGGCCTTTTCACAGATTTTGGCATGTTTTGAAGTTTTTCATTAAATGCTTTATATTGATAAATGTAAACATTGGATCTAAAAAGCTCCAGTAAAAAAAAACAAGAATAAAATAAAAACATGCAAAAAGAAGCCTTCAGCAGGGCTCGAACCAGTGACCCCCGGAGTCCTGGAGTAAAAACCAATTAGACCGCTCGGCCATCCTGCCAAGTATGTATGAGAGATGTATTTTGTACTTTATATAAGCAATCTTAGTAGTTTCACAAAATTACACGACAATAACAGAACTCTCCAAATTATTAAATCGGTTCGCGTTGCAACGCTTAATAATTTCATGTTTTTAAATCGTCAAAGATGCATATAATGGCTATATTAGACCATGGTAAATGTTCAGTATTACTGTTTCCTCACAAATATCATAACTAAAACGAAAATTTGCGAATCTGAAACAACTTTTTTCAATTTTGTCAATTTACCAAAACTTGAAAAGATCCCTTTAAGTGCATGCTGTTCTGGTTTTATGCTGTTCGCATGTTGTCATTTTCACTTTGCTTCTGAACAGAAAATGGTAAAAAAAGGCCAAAACTAAATACTGTGCTAATAAGAAAAGTTCATGGAATATAATCCTATATAACGATAAAATATGAAATCTGGGCTTAATGCATGTTTGTAAAATGTCGTCCCAGATTAGCATTAATGCATGTTCATAAAATGTCATCCCAGATTAACCTGCCCAATCCACAAAGGCTAATCAGGAACGACACTTTCCACATAAACGGGTGGCTTCTTTTTAAGGATAATTCCTTAAAACAAAAGTACCATACAAGTGGAAAGTGTCGAACAGCAAAGGCCAATCTGAAACGACATTTTCCACATAGACTGGCTGATAATTTAAACGATAATTCCCTTGAAAAATTCCATACAAGCGGATAGTTTGGAATTGAAAAGGCCAATCTTGGACCACAACGCACATGCATTAAACCCGGTTTTCCCAAGGCGCGGCTCATATTTTTTAATCCAGATGTTCGACCATTTAAGTTTTAATGACCAACATCATACAATTTGCTAATAACATACGCATTGAAACTATCAAATAAAAGGTACTTAATATAATGATCCGTCAAGAACGTAATATGATATACCAAGAAAAACAAGTTGACAAGCAAGGGGTCGTATAACTTCACTACGGAATAGATTTTACGGTTACTGGCGCACGTAGGTCATCTTGTGACGATATTTCTATCTGAAAAACTTGTGAGTATCGGTGTTTTGGTACATCATAACCTTTGAATAGTAACTAGCTATAAGAATATTATTAATTTCAAACAACTGAACTATTTTATGTTGCTAAAGATGAACAAAGATGGACACACACAGCCGCTTTGTAGATTCGCCTTAGTTTAGTTTAGTCTAACCTATTTATTTTAGCTCGATTGCATGGAAAGCCTTAAACTTATTTGAAACGCTCCTGAGTCCATTTCCTCAGACTAGAACTAGTACTTGGTGTCTATGGGGAGATTTAAATAACGATTCGACAGCGGGGATCGAACACGTGACCTCCCGATCTCGAGGCGGACACCATATCTACTACGCCACGGCGACTGTATGTTTGTTTATCCTTTTAACGCTTTATTTCGACTTCTTAATGAATTGAGTGTTAGCTATATGATGCTTTGTTTCAACATCAATGTAATAAATTCGAGATGTTGTTGTCCTATTGATTATCGTTTTGTTTTTATGTAATCGTTTCTCAGACAGTCACAGTTCTAGTTTTCTGGTATGTGTTTTATTATTTAGTAATTAAATGGTCATTAAATTGAAGTGCCTTGTCTTTGTATTGCACATGCATCTGAATCGTGTCGCTATGAAGTTAACTGTTATTTAGCTTTTAATGTTTAACACATTTTTTTGGACCAACATGCCCAAGTGTGAGGTCTGATCATCGGTCTAAAAAATATCCTGATTATATTATTATATTTATTGAGTTTCATAATTTGATAACATCTGAATGAAACTCGTCGGTTATTCAAATAATAAAGCGACCTGTTCATTTACATTATTTGTGTGATTGCCGTCCACAGATTTGTTTGCCTATTGCTCAGGGAAGCGGACAACGACAACGAGCGAGGCATGGTATTGTAATGCGCACGGGGGGCTTAGCCTTTTACTAAAATTTTCGCTAAGAAGAGACTCAATTTGAACGAAAAATATCATAAAAACGTAAAGTGTCGTACCTAATAAGCACGTGCGGGCTGCATTAAGCCCCGTTTTCATAGGCTAAATTATTTGAGCCGATTCGTTGCCTCGTGGTTACACACTGGCACCAGGGGGTCGAATGATTTGAGACCGCTCTCAAGCATGATCTTCTAGTATTTTTCGTTTTCATTAGACGTTCGACCAACTAAAAGGTCTTCACTGTGGGCACTAACTAAAAAGGTTCGTCGCTGGAACCGGAGATCATATGACCTGAGGTCGCATGTATCTATCATTATACATCATGATGCAGATGCCACGTCCTTTAAAGGAGCGGTGGTCGTATAGAGCTTCCTGGCGAATTAGTAAAAAAGTTCTACACCCAATATGTATTTTATCGTCCATGCGTTTAATAGAAATATCAACGGCGCTCTGCTCCACCCATTCCCCTTGCATTTATTAGTCGACTCCTTATGGCTCGGACCGACAAGAAAACTTTGATGGATACGACCTTCGAGTCGAAAGATTCATAATATTATTTTTTGTTTGCTTACACAAACAACAGCACAAAATTAACTTTAAGTCAAGGCGCCGAAGGCACTGACGTTTTTCGCTGTTTTTTTAATATAAGACGCAACTCAGTTTTCAAAAGTATGTGATAGCTTTTTATATCGCAAGTTTAAAGTGACCACAACCAATTCAAAATTATAAAGAGTGTGTCTTAAAGCACATATCGAGACGTGTTGTTAATCAGTGTGCACAGGCTAATCTTATTTGACATGCATTAAGCCCCTTTTTCCTGAAAGCAGCCAATATGTACAGATTTCAATGATCAACACTAGACTGGCCAACGTTGTCTTACAAGCTGTTAAATACCTTTAAATACATACACAAAATTTAGTGTACCAGTGGGAACTATAAACAGGCAGATGCGGTGGTTAGAGCAGACGCCTCTAGCCTAGCATTCGTCGTCTGCTTAATTTTACTGCAGTTATACACACAGGCAGTCACGGGTTACAGTTCCTAACGTAGTAAAGCCCATACTGATTTGCAAAATTGTCTCTACATTATTTGTGAGCTAACGCTCACAAATAAAAACGAAACAAAATTTTGCAAGTGTTGTTAAATTAACATTATGAGTGTCTATGTTGCAGAGTGGAACGCTATTCGTCATTAGTCCGTGTAAGAAGAAATCTGCGTCGTACAACTCCATATAACAGCATACGGCGTATGTACGCTTGCCCGTCTGCGTCGTACAAATCCATATAACAGCATACGGCGTATGTACGCTTGTCCGTCTGCGTCGTACAACACCATATAGCAGCATACGGCGTATGTACGCTTATCCGGCACAGGCTTATCTGGGACGACACTTTACGCACGTGCATTAAGCCACGTTTTCCCAGAACGAGGCTCATATTTACCCAAAGATTCATCAAGTGCCATGTAGAAACATTCAGTGCGTTTTGTGTTTGCTTAATGCCTGATATGTGAATGTTTGTATTTATTAAACATTGTTTGTTGAATATAATGTGAATTACCGATACATATTTTATTAAAGAATCATTATTATATTACTATCGAATTATGTCAAGTAGTCTATTCAATGATGATGCGATGAGAGTGATTATAACTGATGATAAATGATGATAACCGACGATAACTGAAGTTAACCGATGATAACCGAGGATAACTGACGTCAACCGATGATAACCGAGGATAACTGAAGTCAACCAATTATAACCGAAGCAATGGCTTTTGATTTCGTTATTATTACACAGAACAAGCATGTTGTAATTTGTTAAATACATTTTAATCACCATATACCGTTAATAACATAATTTCGATAAAACAACCGTCACAATGTCGATTCACTTAATTGCGTCTGTCAGATCTTGTCCAGATTGTAACTTCATCATCGATGTACATCTGAAATAAAATACCAAAAAGCATCACTATTTGAAGACGGTGTTGTCGAGTGCAATGCATGTATGCATAACTAAAGAATCATTATCACACTTACAGGTCAGTTGTTGAATACTAGTATGAAGATTTAACAGCTGGACCTGACTGTAACTTTCTGATAAGTCTGGAGATGTTAAATGCATAACTGAAAACAAAAAACTGAAATATTTACTCCCAATATCATTAAGGTATTAATTCAATCATGTATTGCAGTAACCTTTCAGATCTGGGGCATAGTTGTAAAAATCGGTTGAGCTGTAAAGGAAAAACATTTATTAATAGAGTAAAGCGTCTGGAATGCATTGTAATGATAATTTTTAAAGTGCGTGTATTTTCTTACAAGGCGTTTAAAAGTGATATTATGGGCATTTTTCACTGTTGATTTGAGCTGAAAAGAATTAACAGGCCAAAAGAGTTAGTTAAAATGTGGTAACTGTCCAATTATCTGCAACTCATCTTTCTTCTAATTGTTTATAAAAATATATATTATATTCGATATTTTACATGACTCACCCAGTCCTCTAAGCCGAAATGATACGTTCAACAAAATAGTGCCCTTGTGTCGTATGAACGAATCTGCACTAACACTCAATTTTGATTCACATTGAAATCGAATCATTTTCATATTCAAATGCATTATTTTTCTCTTTCCGGGATCTTGTTTTAGCATTATAGGATGTTGATGCTGCATTAACAAATATAAGTGTATATGAAGTGAAAACACCAAAAATAAAAAAACGGCTGCGATATACACCTATAAATTGTTAGATGCCCATAATATCACTTTCAATAGGATGAACAGTTTTTAAGCCTGACAGACACAGAGGAAGCGCGTTATATCTGACTCGCAGAGGTCCCGGATTTGAATCCTGTGGATTTCATTCAACTATTTTACTTGATATTATAGTTATTGCAGAATACGCCACACATAACAGTATGTTTTGGTAAAACCATTTAACGACACTTTCAATACCAAACATACACAGAGATTTTACTGGAACAAGCACTTTTTAAAACAAGAATTTCAACCAGTACATAAAATACAGATTTTATGCTATTTATGGCAGTGTAAAATACATCAGAATTACTTTTTTTATTAGCCTGTGTTCTTGTTTAAAAGTTCATTGTGTACTGCACGGTTATGCACGGTTATACTTCACGCAAAGTGAAATTTTGTCACCGATTTCAGACGTATTCAATGATGTATTCACATACCTTAATTAAGATATCGGCACAAACTGCAAGAACACTTGTCTTTTATGCACTTAAGATGTTTTTCAACTATATTTCAATAACTGAGATATTTGAACAAATAAAGCTTTTAACAGTGTGTTAACATTCTTCAAGCCTAGAGCAAGACTGTCACTGATTTTGTCGCAATATGTGGCTTAATGGATAAAAGATCAAGCATACGAAACAAGAGAGAATGGCGTGAATGGAATGCATGCGTATCGTTGTGTATTTTTGTAATCTTGTTCTCCAATCTGAAATTTAAATATATGGAGATCATCGTATTTGCTAGTAAGGTAATTCGAAAATTGAACACTTATTCTTCCCAATCGGATCCGCATCCCATCCCTTACATGCCCATTCATTTTGTCCATAATATTCACATCACTAGTCTTGTCTAGCACTCCAATGGTCACACTGGACATTGGTCGAATAATCATTAAAATCGTTTTATAATCATGCTTGTAGATGAATTTCTGCAAGACTAACATTCCAGTATATGTGGTTTTACCATTAAAATTACACTAATTTCAATGCCGAAATGATCGCATTATAATATTGGGGACGATTGAACTTTACCGGTACGCAACACTTAACATCAAACAGCTTACCCTAACCCTAACCCTTAACACCTAACACATAACAACTAACGCAACATCTTATAATCCATTTTATCCTATATATTTCCTTAGTATCGGGGGCTACAGCCCCCAAACCCCCGCTTTGTCGATAGTGGTAAACAACTGCGTACCGGTAAAGTTCAATCTAGCCTAATACTGCAACCTTTTAAAGCAATTTTCAAGCCTGTCTTTCCCCTATTGCAAACTTTTGTAATACTTTTAACGATCGATATGTTTTTTTTATTAATTTCAATAAAAGGGCATGCCATACGAATGCAGGCACCAGTACAAACATCGTTTTGGCAGCCATATTTCGACAAAGAATTTTTCGACAAAAGCCCCATATAACAGAAAACGCAAATTAAAAGTTCATTTTTTTTAACTTAAAATGCAATTGACGTGATAAACATGCAGAAACATGTGGATATTAGAAAAAGGCACATAATACAAGCCTTAGATTTTTAAATAGCTTTTATTCAAGAAGAGAAGAAGAACTCTTTAGAAATTACGCACTACGGAGAGATACTCGATGTTTTAGTTGAATGTAACCTAAGATGGCGGCGTTTGACAAATCATTTACACTCTGGATCAGCAGACGATTTATTCCATAAATCAATCTCTGGGTTAATGGTCGCCATCTTACGAACTACTTTCAAAAGTACAACAACAACAATATAAACAGTAGAAGTCAATTTTAATTGCGAAAATTTGAAAAATTGAGTACATGTGTCACGGTTGTTGAATGGAATAGTGTTATGTTCAACTGTGTAGATCTACGAACGCATTTGAACTGGTAGTGGAATTGTTGGTGGAAATGGAATTTAGAAATATAGATAATTCATCATCGTGTAGAATTATCATCAGCATCATTTCTGTGGAACATTGCAATATTACAAATACACGTGTTTCATAGCTATGGTGCTTTTGACATAGTTCACAAACCATCAACACTGAAATAATTCCTGCACACAGGTAAAGTTAATAATTGAATTTGTGCAGAATGTTTATTTTTTTTACAAATTATATATTTTAACCAATTTATTTTTGATAGATTGCACTGAAACTTAAATTCTAAAGCTTAGTAAGACACTAAAGCCAGTTTCCTGAGTAATACATGTTCAGATTATAGCAGGCTCATGCTGCCTCTGATTTATTTGACCTCTGCCTTTAACCTGGTTCGCTTTGATTTCAGGTGTTTAGCCCCCCTATCAACAAGGTTTTCTCGATCCTATCTGTACTTATTCATTTTGTTTAAAGATTTTGAGAACCCTCACTTAGTGCCAGTGGGAATAAAACAGGGACGTTCTAATAGCTAGATGAACACATCCAATATGCCAGCAACACTTTATAATCAATAACAATAATAATTGATGATTCTGTTTTTTTTAATAACTACATTTCTAATTTACCAAAACAATGTGAAACACATGTTTATGCCCCCGAAGGAGGGCATATAATGATCACACTGTCCGTCTGTCTGTCTGTCCGTCACACTTAGCGTTTAGGTTTCCAAAAATGCTCATAACTTCTATGTCGCTTCAGATGAAATATTCATATTTGGTATGCATGTGTATATGGACAAGGCCTTTCCATACCCACACAAATGTTGACCCCTTTGACCTTGATCTTAAACTTAGGGTCCGCGTTTAGGTTTTGAAAAATGCGTTTAGGTTTCGAAAAATGCTCATAACTTCTATCAAAGCGTTTATCGCCGGCATATGTCATCCTATGGATAAAGCACTTAATTGTTTTTTTGCTACTGTCCTCTGCACAAACCATGATATATCTGCATATGCATCCAATCAAATCAGTAAAACTTACTGTCACTTAATTACAGTAACTTTATTGCATGTTAACTTTTCAACAATATATATATATATATATATATGTTATATATAACAAATCTTGANTCAAAACTGACTTTGCTTCAAGACATTGTCATCAATAAGTTCCCAAACGAAGCAAGCAGAAAAGGCATTGAGTATGGTTGCTCTGATGACAGATTTATATATTAATTTCACTGAAGACCACAACTATATGATGAATACCAGTGGAATGTTAATCCATGCACGAATGCGGACCCGTGTAAGTTACCATGAGCTACGAAGGGGTGTAAATCGAAGTCTTCACATTTATGTGTAACTCTAACAAAATGTTTTATTATACGCCGATTGGATAATTTCGATTGCAGAACATACATTCCTTGTACCATTAATTATTTGAACAAAACTACGTAGAACATATTCTCAATCAGAAACATTCGGACCTGTTAGTTATTAGCGTAGGCCGTGTAAAAGAATAAATGAGGGTTGCGTAAGAAAGAGCGATTGCGTTAAGTAAGTCCAACGTTGCTTTTATGCTTAAGATATATTTTAAGGTTTACTCTAAATGGTATTCATATTCCAAATATGCATCATACATACCACAAAAATGCATCGGAGTGGTATTTAAAAGTGATGTTGTGAATGCGTGTGTTGCTCTTCCGTATATATGTTTGCCCTACGCAGCATCGGCGTTTAACATTTATATTTTCAAGTGCATGTGTCCAACGTTTTAAAGCGATATTAAACACGAATGTTTAAAAAAAAAACTATACATGTAGTGTGTTTAGTTGTCAATTAATATATAAGGATGAGAACTTTATATATTTGAACAATTCATCTTTTTGTTCACAGTATACGCCATGATATGACAACAGACAATATCGAGTAACAACACAAAAATATCACAGCATATGTTTCAATATCGAAGAAAATTAACAGCCAAAACATCGATATATTGGAAATCGGATTGAACACAGACTTAAATTAATAACATGCTGTAAGAAAAAGGAAGTAGTTATATTTAAATCGAAATAAAACGCATACATGCAATTAAACATGACGCGTAAAAGTAATTATACATGGTATCAAAATCTATTGTCATTATCGTGTTTGCATTTCTCGCCCAAGCTGCATGTACAAGAAAATGTAAATCACGGGAATGATGTTCGCAGCGATTAATCCCGTAATTGTGGTCAATAAAACATTAAAGTTTTCGGATTTTTTTTATCACCCTATAATTGAATTAAAAATCGTTAAGAATATTGATATATCTCAAAACAAAACCCAGGTAATAATTAACAATATATAATATTTGAACTTCGAAAACTTGCTAGTGGTCTTGAAACTTTTACATGCGTTTTAGTTCGTAAACTTTATTAAAAATGCAATATTAAAAAAAATAAGCAAATGCTGTCAAAAATACTTCACATATGACCCTCAAAATTATGTATCAGATTATAATATGGCTAGAATTATATATTTGCATATATTTTACTATATGTTGATCGCTTTTGTTTATTATGTAAGGAATTATATGATTATAATGGTGATTTAAGGAATATTTTGATTATTATTATTATTGTTTCTCATGCATAATAAGCTTCTAAGCTTTTGTCATGATTTAAAAAAAGTTTTGTTCATGTACGTGCATGTATGTTTTTGTTTACTTGTGAGTATGTGTATGAGATTGCGTGTGCGTGTGTTTGTGTGCGTGCGAGTGTGTGTGTTTTAATTGCATTTTGCGTTTGTTTTCCTCTATTTATTTTTTGTGAAAAGATATGGCGTATTGGATCGAAATAAACACCATCTATCATGAAAAGCGTGGAATTGTGAAAAATGCTAGTCTAGTAAATTAATAAAGCCACTGTTTAAAATCAGTTTTATTGTCCATTGTTCTCAAATGTCAAAGTATGAACACTTTCACGGTAATTGAATGTGTTTTTTTTTATTATTATTGTTTACGTTGACGTATTCCGCCGTGGTCACGATATTTGATTAGCATTAATGACATGTACTAGACCTGCTAAAAAATTTGATCATAATAATGATTGCATTTTCCGAGTGCTTTAACTAGAAATCATATCGGAATATAAAACGAACGGCTTTGTTTCGAAGACCGAAACATTATTATTTTTTGATTTTAATTTTAAACATTTTTACACGGATTGATATGTTTTAATTATATGAAACGTATCTAATTAGCAATGCATACGACATATGTAAATACAAATAATTTGTGTTTTTATGGATCAATTGTTTGTTGTTGTTAATTCTTAAAAGTAAATCAAGAGAAAAACAAAATCAGATATACAATGAAAATGTCAACGAAACATACAACAATATATAAATAGTCGTTAAAGTAATTGTAAATGTTAAATTTTGATTCTGCGAAATTAAGATTAGTGTGGTATGCATTATATAACTAAACTTCTCGTCTTACAATAGACTCGCGTCAGAAAATACAATATATCTTAAATAACCAGTTTTATATTTTCCGATTCACGAAGTACGTCAATAACAAATCAATAACGCTTGTCGATAATAGGAATAACGTATTCGACCACCATGAACTTATTCATGCTTTGATCATTGAGAAAAAACGTACTTTACTTCGGGGTCAGTGTGTAGATGTTAAAAGATTTCAATAAAATTAAACACTTCCTTCTTGTAGGTGACAAACGATCCTTAAACATAAATTACACAGGTGTACTCGAATTTAAATGCATGTTATATATGTTTATTCTTAATTTGACTGCTTCCACCTTTCTTATTACATTGCACTTTCAAATTAAAGAGCTCTCCATGGATATCCATGTGCTATATAAACAAAGCCAATTATTAGCGGTCATTATATAAAATTATAGTATACGCGATAAACACGATTTATATGCGTCGTTTAAAAATATTAATAACCTATTGGATTGCAACAAAAGCATGAGTGATTAATAAAATAATGCACTTAAAATACATGTATCGCACTTTCATATGGGCCTTCGTACATTCTCATTAGGAACAAAGCAGAGAGTATCCACGTTAATGCAGTTATAATAATATAGGTAATATGGCACTGATGTACAACTCATTCATATTTCACATCTTGTCTTCACATAAGGGAATGGACGAGCAAAAAGAAGCATAAAAATCCACAGAGGTACGGTAAAACACTTTGTCTCGTTTGAATTTCTGTAAGAACGTAAGACAAGGGCACATGCTGAAAAGTGTTGTGGAGTACACTTTCCGAAAGTCGCGCATAAACAATTGGTACATGATAGGATTAATAAAACTGTTGCAGTACCCGAGCCACACAAAGGAGCCAAATACCTTTGCAGGTACGCATCTGCAACAAGCGTCCAGGATGTTCGTTATTAAGAATGGTGCCCATGTAACGACATATGCTCCCACAATAATCCCAAGGGTTATCGTTGCCTTCCGTGTAAATGGTTCGCGGATGTGTTTATTCGCTACTTTTGCACCTAACAACATGCTCGGTGTTATTAGAACGCCCACAAAACATGCCTGACGTTTGGCGTCCTTTGATACGCGATAATAAAGCACGAACGCAACGATTATCGGCAAAAGCATTGTAACCGTGGATGTAATTAACACAAATGTCAAACTCGGGATGAAAAGACATTGTGGAGTGTCAGAAAGTAATGAATTGATTGTATGTTCTTTATGAACTGTCCTTTTTTCTATACTGAATTTTAATATAATGTAGACCGGTTTTCATACCTGTCGTTATTGTTAGTCAATTTTAATAAAAGTTCTGGTTCATCTTGTTCTGGAATTAAACTAAATCTGTTGTAGGTTTTTTATTTCTTTAAATTCCACCGTATATGATCTATTCGCGAAAATTGATAGATATTGCAACGCTGCATTGTCCTTCTATCGCTGATGGCACATATTGCATGTATTTATAAAGTGTGCGCGAAACAAGTAGTTATCAGCAAATTATTTTCTACAGTCGCAACTTCTTGTCCATTCGTATGCGCTAGATCTATACCGGCGCAGGTGGAAGTGGTCATATAGATACTCAATTTGAACTTCGAATTCCTATACCATATTGTATTATTGTGTTTGAGTTATAAAATAACCATGCTTATCAAGATTTACCATAAGTAGTAGACGACATTTTTATTCATTCTGTTTTTAATTTATTCACACGTCACACGGATCGAGATTTTGACAATGTGAAAACATGAATTAAAAGTTAAAAATTACAAATGAAACCAGCAGCCGAAATACGAGTCATATCATAGCAATAAATAGTTTACACAATGAGGCATAAACACGAAATTTGCTTACACTTGCCCCAACGAGTGTAATCTTTCTTGCTAACGGTCAACTTCTTTTTTTTTTTAGTTATCCAGATTTAGTTTTCGTGCACGTTTTCTGCAGAGAAACATAAACATTGCTAGCTCTAATGTTGTATTATGCCACCTCCTGATACTGGCAGAAAGCGTTAGTTGTTGCACGCGGGGATATAAAACATCAACAGAGCTGGTATTTTTTCTTTCGATCGGTAAAGGCACAAGGTTGACGAAGAACGATAAACAACGAACATTTCTTGATCCACGCCAATTTTATTGGTAAACATTCGAGAATCGAACCACGTACATGAAAAATTAACATCTACATCGAACATCACGCCAATTTTGTTGGTAAACATTCGCGAATCGAGACATGTTAATGCAAATTTAACATCGACAACTTACATCTATAGATCTAAGCACATGTTATGGCAAAGTGTCGTGATCCGAAATAACTTACTAATCAATAACCTGTAAAATCATCGAACAATCTGCCAGGTTTTGAGAAGCTCCTTTTCCTATTTGTTGCTCATATGGAAATATTGGACAGAAGGTATATGTAAGGTTTCATCCGTCGGTCTTCCAGTTTAATATAGTGTTTTGGTTTAAAAAACAATAGTTACACGTGCACTGAATAATTGAACAACAATATCATATCATCGCTGTAGTGGTCCAGTTGATATATTAATATAAACAATAATAACTTTTTGGCCATTCTCTAAAAACAATATCTACTTTAACCACCTATCATTTTGAATGGAACACGATAAATACCATTAGCAACATGGTTTGTTTTATAGATTGCACGTATCTAAATTTACATATAATATGTCATACGATTTCATCAAGAGGTAAATAAGAGACAAGTAAACAGTGAACAGTATAATTTCGCCTAAATGATGACATATTGGTTTTGTTCTTGCAAAACAAAAAGTACATGTAGTACATGTAACAATTAAGTCATAGAGAAAGGTATTCATTCCAAGTTGCATGGTTAAAAAATATGATAGTTAAAGCAAGGACTCACATATTTCATAAGGATAGGGTAATTGATAAGGTGTATAGTTAATTTAAAACAAATCACTACAAGCAACGAATCACACACATAAGGTGCCCAAAAGAGCTCCACTCGGAAAAGATGTGAAATTGAAAACTAATCTATTGTGTCAAAAGTCGAACACATATGAAATATATTGTATCGTAGTTTCATCAAACTATCATAGACCCTGGAAACTTTCCGCACTTAATCATGATGTCTCTAATCGATGTTTTGTCTAATCCTGTCAAATTATGCATTAGAAATTGGTTTGAATATGTTATTTGTAAAGCGTTGTACGTTGTGTTTACTGATTATGAATAAATAGTATGGATGCTATTCGTTAAGATCTATATTATGATTAAATTATATCCAATACACCTATACAGCCACACATCCGACATAAATAGATTAACAACAGTTGTGTTATTGCTCAATTGTTTTTTTTATTTGTTTTTTAATTATTAAAAGTAACATTGGAAAAAAAGAAAATCATATATTATCATATAATTATACTTTAACAATAACATGGTTATGAAAAATGAAACAATAAAATAAGTTCCTCTGTAAGAATTGTTATTAAACTTTGTGACTCGAACTACGAAATATAGGATAGTCTGACTTGCAACTATACTACATTCAACCACCAGACAAGAATAATATTCAGCGCAAATTCAGTCGATAATAGGTTTAAACAATGCACTGTTAAATTAATGTCATTTGCATGTTATGTGAATGTAATCCTTGACAAGCATTCTTTCGAAATGCAACATAATTAACCACAGAAAATATAAACCAGATACATTTGCATGAGAGAACAAAGTAACCAAGCACGAAAACAATTCACGAGGGATGCATATATCATCTGAAAGTGTGTGCTGCTGCTTGTGTATGTTGAAAATAAAACTGATATATCCAAAATCAGATTATTTAATAGAAGGAAAATTATAGTTTTATATGATATACATGTGTTGTTATATATTAAAAATCCTTTTCCTTAATAAATAAGAAGGCTTTTTCGTTAACATTAAAGGGACTTTAACTTGAAGCCACTGTGTTTCCTGAAATGCCAATGATTTCTTACGCATTCCAAGAATTTAAACATATTTTACAATTGAAACTGTACGCCAATAATAATTGAAACTTGCAAAGGTCAATAGTACATCATAAATGATATATTTGCCGAGAACGTAACTTGCTTGATGATAAATTATCAGGAGATCGCTGATTGGTATTTATCATGAATTGATCACAAGCGGACAGCAGACCGGTAGAAATGGCCTATTGAGTTATTCAATAAAACATTTTGCATTTACCGAAAAGAATCGACTTGCATGATTGATATACTTTTCACAAGCATATTGCAAGTCTCTTTTGTACAGATTTATTCCTCAGTTGACAGGTCATGCTTTTATACAGAATCTATATGAAGCACGCCAAACTGTCAGATGATTTATGGAATCACAGTGTATTGTTTTCGTGTTTGATTAATTGGTTCTCTTGTAGAAAATAATAATCCGCAACATTAACTCACTAGACAAGCTGATCTTTGTAATGTATTCCATTGTGTGGGTTAATGAAGTTGAATTTCGCAAGAATGCGTGTCAAGGATTTTATTGACAAAACATGCATAGTTAATGAATTTACAAGTGCTTTGGTCAAAATAAATCACACAATCGTAACGGAGTGTTTGTATTGTCTGAATGTGAACTTAATATTATTCTTGTTTGGTTTGCTCGCATTAATAATATTCATTTTGTCTCAACTGTCAAAGCATAAATAATGCAATAATGGTTGAAAAAAATCATGTTCATCTCATGTGAAATTATGCATACTTGAGAGTATGAGAAAATATGGACTAAATAAATCATGATGTAGTGCGGGTTGTTACCAGAGTCTTTGCTTATTTGCTGATAATTTGCTGGCATTGCGATGCAATATATTAAATGTTTTCTCGACTATTCAAATAATAAGGTATCTATCTGTTTCACATCTTTCTGAAGAGAAGCTTTGTGAGCATCTGATGTGTGTGGTTTGTNTAAAAATATATCTACTTGAAACACACCTATTATGAATGAAAAACGATATATGAGTAAAAATAGCAAACATGTTTTAATGGATGGCACGTCTTTTAATTGAAATATAGTATGAAATAAATTATCATCAAGGGGTAAAGTAATGGACAAGTATGACAATTAGTATGTATTTGTATTATAAATATGCCTAAATAATAAAATATGGTATTTTTTGTTCTTGTGTGCAATTAGCAATAATTAGTACTGTTTGAACAGCATATTTCTCCAATATATATATATATATTGGAGAAATATGCTGTTCAAACAGTACTAATTATTGCTAATTGCACACAAGAACAAAAAATACCATATTTTATTATTTAGGCATATTTATAATACAAATACATACTAATTGTCATACTTGTCCATTACTTTACCCCTTGATGATAATTTATTTCATACTATATTTCAATTAAAAGACGTGCCATCCATTAAAACATGTTTGCTATTTTTACTCATATATCGTTTTTCATTCATAATAGGTGTGTTTCAAGTAGATATATTTTTACAGAATGGACCTGATATTCATAATTGATCACATTATTTCAACTGGCATAACCAGCAATGATATGCAATTTAATGCCCATTCTTCAGTGCTCATGTCTAGCTTTGTTTTACAAAACACGTAAACCGCATGGCCTACTACAGAAACCGCTCATCAATGTTTGTTAAGTTGCCCCTACAAGAGGTTTTCCAAGGGTCCAATTATCTGGACAGAATGACCATTTGATCACAAACGTATGCCAATTAATTTGCTTAGCCGAATAGAAGTTATTTCCGATCACGAATGTTTGCCAATTTAATTTACTTAGATGGGAACATGTTTGTTGTGTATCGTTCTTGGTTTACCGTTTCTTTTCCAACAGACAGGAAAATTGTCATTGTCAGATGCATTTTTCTATGAAAGATATATCGGATGACGTTAATGCTGTGTTACAAACTTAGTAGTTAGGGCAAAATGAATAAAACTGCTGATAAACACTCTTAGTACCACACGTTGACTCGAATCTAAAGTCCGTGTTCTCATGAAATTCTGATTGTGTTCTAATCGAAACAACACTTTTTTGTAACTCTCTGGTGTGCCATCTATGTTTGTTTTGTTCTGAAAAAGCATATTATAGTTCTTGGTCTTACTACATATTAACTAGTAATCCAGTCACTTACACTTGAGTGGCTCTTGTTAACGTATCAAACTTATAATAATTGTTAAATTGTAATTATTAAACTATACTCACATAATAGCTGACTGAAAAAATGTTTCAGACACAATACTACCTGTTCATTGTTTCATTGTTTCACTTGAATTAGATAGTATTCATACATAAAAATTGTAACTGTACGCTTATAATAGTTAAAGATAAATACGTGCTCATTATGGATGCGTCTGCCACAACAACATCGCTTTGTTGGAAGAAGATATTACAATAACATAACCTATTGGGATTTATCATAAATTGATCACGAGTAGGCAGCAGACACATATCCACACCGGCTAGCTTGTAGAGTTTGTCCGTTATTATTTTGCATTTTACCAAAAAGAAGCGACTTACACGATTTATTCACGATGTATACATGTTCTGCAAGAACATAGTGCCATATTCATAGTTCAGTTGCCTTGCCATGTGTCAATGGATACATATGAAATGAATGACATGGATGTTCTTATATGTATTAACTGCGTTTTAGAACGCATTACAAAAATATGTTTAAATAGTTTAGCCTTTGACTTGTCTTTTGTAATCTTTAAACTAATACTCTTTCGGTGATTATTGTATGTATGAAATTGGCATATTGTATTAAATTGTCATTTAATACAATACGATTGACTCAATGATGAGTCGTTATATCCCCCGTACAAAATAATTGTGAGGGGGTATATTAGTTTCAGGTGATCCATCAGGCCCTGCGGACTTCGGATTTCTTGTCAATGGCATCTCTTGAAAACTATTAGAGGAATCAACTTCAAACTTCAGATATACATAAAACTGATTGATGAAAAGTACCGTTCTCAATCGAAATAACTCTTGTTTATAGTTTTATTTTAGAGTTTTAATTTACATATCGCTTATCTCGACACTCAAAGAGATAGCAGCTTCGAACATCATCTCCTTTGATAGAAGTGCGGTGCATTAGAGACATAAAACATGCGCCAATATTTGAGCTTAGCTGAGCATACGTGTTCATGGTGAGTTGTTGTGTGCTTTTGTGATTACCTTTTGTCCGTCGTGCATCATATGACGTCAAATGTTGCATTGTGGAGGCAATATTTATTGCCCAATCTTCAAGAAACTAAATCAGAACATTAGTGACCGTTTATGCTTATTTTAAAGCGGGATCGCGTGGGATCAAAAACTAGCTACCTTGGTCCAATTGAAGAAAAAGCTTGCATTATTTTGCAAATCAGTTCTTAAAACTTTTGTGTCAATGCCTTCTGACTCAGCAGCATGCGATGTTGTTTAGACACGACAGTGGCAATTCTTCTTGTTTTAGATAAAAGCAAGCACTTCAAAATATGGCCCAAACCTGAATAACTGAGATTTGAAGATCTTAAAAACATCGATAAAACTTATAACACTGAAGAAGAATGCGTTGGCACACTATACGTGGTAAATCAACAGCTATGTCATCTAATCTACATCGAACGTCCACATCGCTGCAACTTTAAGTTCTACGTCTGATACTGTCACACAAAAGCACACACTTCCCAAAGTGCTCTCTTAATACATGACACACGCAAGCGATACTTGCATACTATAAGAAATCAATTTAAATATAAAGCATCTTTTTGAAAGCGTCTTTTTAACGCCTTATTGATGTTTATACGTCACAAATAATGTGAAAATTAACAGTCTTACATATTGACCGCATAATGGCATAATTCATTCATAAACGTGTAAGGCGGGTCACGCGATGTTCTAAGGTTATAACGTTTTTTCAATAAACGATGTCGAATTGGAAATCTATCAAATCAGACTCTTATATCTATGGACACAGCATTGTTAAAATAGCATTTTGAACGTCGCAGAGTTTTCACACTACATGCTAAATGGTAAAGCGTACTATAGAAGTCAAGATATTCTCAATACAAAATGACCCAGTCACAATCTAAAGACACCTTTTGTATTTGAAAATAATCAACTGTTTCATTGATACTAAGGTGATTTTTTGTTTACTGAAACAAGTAGGAAGACAATAACAAAAAGCATGAATGTATAATGAAAAATGTTTAGTACAAATCAATAATTACAATCATGATAGCACGTAATGTATTAGAATGATTGATTTAAACGTAACGAATAACAAACATTAACAGATGAAAGTCGATTAATATAAATCATTATATTAATAGCAACAATAACATTTTATTTTATATCGGGTCACATAAGGTTGTTCCCAGAGTCGTTTGGCTTTCATAATTACTGAACACTGTGTTTTCCCTCCCAGAGTGTTCGTAAGATTTTTATAAATGTTGCCATCGTGACACAACGCAGCATTAGCGAGTTTTTGAATCCGCATAGGAACAATTGTTGTGAGCAGTTTCCAGTTTCTCAACGCCGATTTGTTAATAATTTCGAAGAAACGATCAAAAAAAGAATTAAAAAAACACATAGTTTTTTATTTACGTGAAAAAGTCCGCCTGTTATCGTAACCTTTTTTTCCGTCAAATTCGAAGATTTATATTGAACATGAAATTTATTTATCCCTTGTATGCTCTCAGGCGTACGCTGCTAAATGTCAATTTAAAATTAATTAAAGTATGATATTCTAATTCATCAGTGCATGTTAGTTGAATAAGTCACTCCATTACTCCATATTAATGTCAACTTTCCGGTGGATACTATCACATTTGAAGTTTATACATCCTGAAGACTATTTTTAATTATATGTTTAATGTATTTTTATATTTCTTCCACATGTATCGTTCCGAAGTAAGATAAAGTATAATGTACGAACACATACTTTATCAGGCACTTCTATCGGCTCGTATCTAACGGTTGAAAACTTCACATTTCTTATTAAGTTGAAAACTGTAAATAGAGAAACATTGTTATTATGATGTTATTAATCCATATTGTAGAAGATACAGCACAGAAATCATTCATTATGAATTTTACAGCGAACTCAATTTACATGAAATATGGCGCACTTAACACAACATTTGAAAAGTGCATTTGTTAAAAAATAATGACGTTATACTAAACGTACATTTTATGTTGAATATTGTATTCAGTAAAAAAAGTTTAAACATCAAGTTAAAGTTTTGTTTAGAGATGAATAACTGGTACATCTGAATTAACAGCTTGTAAATCTTCCGATATCGATATATGAGGTCGTTGTATATCGACTTCATTCGTATATTAAGAAATACAACGTTTACTGGACGAATCTGTGTATGCATGTTATATTATAAAAGTAAACGTCGTAACTCTAATTAATAGAATAAATATCATAATTGTTACCGTTATCAGTGTACTAAATTTGACCCATATTCTTTCTTGAACAACCTGGCTTTACCTTTACAATTACTTGTTGAAATATTCTGTGCTTTAACATTTTTACAAACATTACTATGAATTCTGTCAACAGTTTGCACATATGTTGAATGTATGTGCCTAGATTAAACAGGCACAAATAATATCGAGCGAAAAATAAATTATATTTTGAGATGACATATGCTTGTTTTTTTTTAATATTTCGACTTCGTTTAGATTATGTGTATTTCAGACATTACAGGAATGTAATTCAATATTTTTACACGTTTCACGAGCAGGCGTATCCTATGTTTTCTTATACCTTTACATGTAATAAGTGATCATGTCTTGTTTAAGATAATGTCATTCTTGAATAAGAAAAAGCCGGCAAACGGCCGTATTTTAACACAAGTTAATCATCATGAATGGGATTTAAACTCAAGCAAACCATATTAATTATTCTTTGCTTCGCTGTTCCGAATATAGCCACTGAGACTGGCGACATTTACATTATGCTTCTGTTTTCATAACAAAGCTTAATACTGGCTCTGCTATTTCAAGCGACCATAATCTGTAGGTCGTTATATGACATTTAGATAATGTCTATATTCATCAGACGATCTGTTTTGACTAGACGGTCTACCAATGTCAGTTAGTATAATAATCCCCCGTATGCATTTTCCGTCGGATATATTTATTATAAAACATACACGAAAATAATGTATATGTGCAGGACGTATTATGTCTCTTTAGCTGAAACTAGATGCAAATATTCATCGCCATAGGTAATATATAGAAAAGAACAAATTATAGAACATAAATTGATTTCTATAGACAATATAGAGTGAAGAACTAATTATATAAGATGAATTGATTGTTTCAAAAGACTTTGTTGCGACCTTTGGGTGTCGTTAGGAAACCAATAAAACAGAATCATGTTTTCCTTAAGTATTGTAAGATTCGTTTTTGCGAAACTTAACTATTCCCTAGATACAAAGAAACGTTTACTATTATTCTACGTGTGTCACATATATACATTCTCGTATTGACTCAAAATGTGAGGTCATTTTAATTTGAATCACATTTAATAAGCCCGCGAATAAATCTCATTTTTATTTGTAACTTATGTAAGTTAGAGTAAAAACCAGTAGTCATGAATAACAAATATTGTGAAATACGTTTTAAGTTCATATAATATATAAAGATTTGCTTAATTAAATGGAAACATACTCATTAATAACCAAATTACAGTCTCACGTTAATATAACATCAAAACAAGCAACTAACGTTTACAAAACTGTCACGTGTAAATATTAATGGAAACAAAAATGGAGGAGAGTTTGCTACGATAATTTCAACCAGGCAAGTACTATTATATTATCTCATGCATTACTACTGTGAAAACTGCATCTTAGTTCGAATAACACCCTACGTGAAATCGACACAATTAAATCGTATAGTACAGCTTATGAGGATGGTAATTCCTTTGGCAACACAAATGTCACGAGGGGCCATTGAAAAAACGACGATTAAAACACCACAGACACAGTGTATACAAATTCAATAGTTAATGTCGTCAATGAAGATTGTTGATGATCATAAATCAAGCTTTAAGGTCTCTCACGCTAACAACTAATGTGTTAAGCGCGTTTAAGTATCATTATAAAGTGACATTATAAAGGCCGTGTTGTCTGGTATCATGTGTTCTGTGTTGTTTCGGAATAAGACAAAAGTATGAATTCACTTATAATATAACTTAGAGTTATTTACCTAAATGATTTTGATCGTAATATAATTCGCCTACAATACATATATTTTAAGTATAAACGTAATTATATGAATATGGAATAATCCAGTTTTGCGTTTTAAAATCGTGTATATATGGCTGTGATTATTTAATCAAAAACAGTCGCTTTTATTAGATTTTAAAGTTTATAGAAATAGAATTTATGCTTATCAACCAAGGCATTAACACGAGCGCTTGTTTAAAAGTCCTTACTGTACCAAACGCTCACTATGCGAATTCTCGTATTATGTTATGTTGCCACTTGTAACTTAACCTGATCATTTATATATCCAAGTAGGATTTATCATTTTATAATCCATATTTTTAGCTTTCTACTCTGAATTGCACTTCTAACGCAACACTGAAGTGTTTTATAAGTGCTCAATATCTGTCAAGGGATTTAGTCCAAATGTGAAACATGAAAAAATAAATCATATCTTAATATCTCAGAGAAATTTAATTTCAATTGATATACGATTTGATTAATTATCTTAACACGAGCAATATCACTCTAAAATAAAATAACTCGCCTAATGACACACCGTATAAGAGATTTACTGTCAGCGAAAATCATTAAGCAGTAATTGAACAAGCACTTCATAAACTTTATTTTCCTTCTATCGTTTATTGCACATACTGCACGAGGCATATACATATTCTTCACGTTTATTTCTGTCTTGTGCGCGCAACGAGTAGTTATCTGCAAATGTTTTCCCGCAGTCGCAACTTCTTGTCCATTCGTATGCGCTAGATCTATACCGGCGCAGGTGGTAGTGGTCATATAGATAATAAATTTGAACTTCGAATTCCTATACCATATTTTATTATTGTCTTTGAGTTATAAAATAACCATGCTTTTCAAGATGTACCATGAGTAGCAGACGATAGTTTTTTACTGTTTTTAATTTATACACAAGTCACACGGATCGAGATATTGATTGACTATGCGAAAAAATGAATTAAAAGTTACAATTTACAAATGAAAACAGCAGTCAAAATAATCGTGATATAATATTGTACACAGAGGCATAAACACGAAGTTTGCTCACACTAACCCCAACGATTATTATATTTCGTGCCGACGCTCAACTTCTGTTTTTAAGCATTCTAGATTGAGTTTTTATTCAAGATTCCTGCAGAGAAATATTAATGTCTCCAGCTTTTAGTATGCCCCCACCTGAGACTGACACACGGTGATATAACACATCAAGAGAGCTGGTATTTTTTCTCTCGATCAGAAAAGGCACAGGGTTTACGAAGAACGATAAACAACGAACATGTCCTGATCCACGCCAATTTGATTGGAAAACATTCGCGAATCGAACTATGTTAATAAAAATATAACATCAACAACCAATATTACGCCAATGGTATCGGTAAACATTCGCGAATCGAAACATATTAATAAAAATTTAACATCAACAACTAACATCTTCATATCTAAGCAAATGAAACGACACAATGTCGTGATCCGAAATAACTTACTAAACAATAACCTGTAAAATCATCGAATAATCTGCCAGATTTTGAGAAGCACCCTAATCTATGTGGTTTTCATATGGGCATCTTGTCCAGAGGATTTTACCTTTTTTGAATCCTTTGTAAGGGGCTACCCAAAGAACATATATGTAAGGTTTCATCAGTCGGCCTTCCGGTTGATTAGAGTGTTTTGTTTTAAGCAATAGTTACACGTGCGTTGAAGAATTGAAAAAAATAAAAATAAATATCATATCATCGCTGTAGTTAACCAGTTGATATAATATAAACAATTATAACTACTTGGCCGTTCTGTGAAAAATATCTGCTTGAAACACTCATCATTATGAATGGAACACGATAAATAACATCAGCAACATTGTTTGTTCTATAGTTGGCACTTATTTTAATTGAAATATAGCATGTAATTACACACGGGGAAGCTGTGAAAAGGACAGCTAACCTATGGTTTGAATAGTCGAACATATATTAAATATATTGTATCGTAGTTTCATCTAACTATCATAGAATTTGGTTACTTTCCGCACTTTATCATGATGTCTTTCGTCGATTAGTTTTCTACGTCTATCAAAGTATGAATTGCAAAAGGAGTCGAATAGGATATTTGTAGAGCTTTGCACGTAGATATTCTCCCTCATGGTCATGGTTACTGATTATGAATAAATAGCAGGTTTATGACAGGGTATCTACCTGTATCACGACACGTCAGTTGCAGAGGTCGAATGGTTAAAATAATATAACAAAACTTATATCTTTTTAACGAAACGTTATTGTTAGATACAGTTACCGAATTATTTATTTCATAATTATATTATATTTAAACTTATATAATACTTTTCATGGATGGCTATCGTTCAGAGCTAAATTATGATTGAAATGTATTAAACACACCTATACAACAACAGATCCGACATACATACATAAAAAACATGTGTGGTATTGAACACTTGTTTTTTTTTGTATTTGTTTTAATTATTATAAGTAACATCGCAAAAATGAAAAACAAACATAATTATATAATTATACTTAAGCAATAAAATGGTTATGAAAAATAAAACAAAATGACATAAATTTCTCGGTAAAAAAACAATTAAAACTTTGTGACTCGAACTACACAATCAAGGTTAGTTTGACGAGCAACTATACCACATTAAACCACCATTACATTAATCATGCTTTGACCGCAATTAGCGAAAATAATGATAATAACGCACATTCAGACAATAATACACTTAAACAAAGCACTTTTAAATTAATGTTATTTGCATGTTCTGTGAATGAAATCCTCGACACGCATTCGTTCGAAATGCAACTGCATTAACACCAGAACATAGAATTCGGATACATTTTCATTATCAGCTTGTCTAACGAGTTTGTGTTGCGTTATATGATTTTCTACAAGCGAAAAAAGTTATCAAGCACAACAATAATTCACAACGAGTTCATTTATCATATGAGAGTTTGTGTTGCTGCAGTTGTATTATGAATATATAACTGGTATATTCAAAATGAGATCCGATAATAAAAGGAAAATTACTGTTGTATATGATATTAAGGTTTTATTATATATTACAAATCTTTTTTCTTAATCAGTAAGAAGGCATTCTCGTTAACCTTAAGCTTGAAGTACTTTTATTTCCCGAAATGCCAATGATTTCTTACGCATTCAATACAAGAGTTTTAAGACATTTTACACGTGAACTGTACGCTAATACTTATTGAAACTTTTAAAGGTCAACGGTACATCATAAACGATATTACTGTCACAAGAACTACAATTTCTGGAATACTAATTATCAGGAGATCGCTGATTGGAATGTATTATCATTTGATAACGAGCGGGCAGCAGACTGGAAAGAATTGAATTTTCTTCAAAGTTTTGCTTTTACCGGAAAGAATCTACCTGCATGATTGATATACTTTCCACAAGCAGAGTCCCTTGTGTCCAGATTTAAACCTCAGTTGACATGTCATGCTTTTATGTCTGAAATTACTGACCTGAATTCTCTTACATTTATTTTCTGCATTTTATATATTGTTTTTTTTTTTTTTAATATAAATAAAAACGTTAAAAAAGAACTTTTAATAAAAATGTCACAGTCGGTCATTCAGTGTTTGCGTAACATGTGATAAGAAACACCGCGAACTGTCAGATTATTTATGAAATCAAAGTGAATTGTTTTCGTGTTTGAGAACTTTCTTCTATTTCAGAAAATAATTATCCGCAACACAAACTAATTTGACAAGCTGATCATTGAGATGTATCTGATTTTATTGTGTGGGGTGAATGAAGTTGCATTTCGCACGAATGCGCGTCAAGTATTTAAATAACAGACGATGCATATTTAATGAATTTTAAAGTGCATTTATCAAGTGCATTGGAATGACGCAACGGTAACAGATTGCTTAATTATTGTCAGAATATTTTCTGGACTCGCATTAATTTTTTTTTCATTTTTTTTTCTCAACTGTCAAAGCATGCATAATGTTATGGTGGTTGAATAAAAAACATGTTAATCTCTTGTGAAGTTATGTATACGTGACAGTATGAGAAATATGGATTAAATGCATCATGATGTTGTGCGGTAAGTTATCAGAGTCTATGATAATTTGCTGATAATTTGCTGACGATACAATACATTAATTATTTTCGCGACTATTCAAATACAATGTAAGCTATCTGTTTCACATCTTTCTCAAGTGGAGCTTTGTGGGCATATTATATGTGTGGTTTGTTGTTTGGAATAAACAATATTGTAAATTAACTATGAATCACAGTAATTACTCAATTCTCATGAAATAATTAGGTCCGTTGATTAAAGTACCATATTGCTCGACCAATGAACTTGATATATAAATTCGTCTCTCTGTAACTTCATTGCTACGTGGACGTATTTTTAAAGTGATACCTTTAGTGAGACAAGAACAAAAAAAAACATTGTTTATTATTATGGCGCTATTATAATATAAAACAAATATTAACTGTCATACTTGTCTATTATTTTACCCCTTGATGATAATTTATGGCGTATTTTATTTCAATTACAATACGTGCCATCTATGAAAAAACACTGTTGATAATGTCACTCATTTGTTGTTTTTCATTCATAATAAGGGTGTTTTAAGTAGATATATTTTTACAGTATTTATAATTGTTCATATACTATCAACTGGTCACAAACCAGCGATGATATTCAGGTGTTGTTTTTCCATTTTCAGTGCACATTTGTAACTTTAAACACCGTGTAACTGCAAACACTGTAACCGGACGGACGACTGAAGATACCTTAAATCAAAGATTGTTGGGTTGTGTCTTACAAAAGGTTTTTAAAAGGTCCAATTATCTGAACAAGATGATCATTTGAGCTTCAAATAGAATAAAAAAACGAGTATCTTCTCAAATCCGGAGTAGATTATCAAATGATTTTACCGGTTATTATTTACTAAATGGTATCGAATGACAACAGCTTGCCATTTAACTTGATTAGATGAATACAAGAAATTTCCGATCACGAATGTTTGCCAATTTAATTTCCTTAGATGAGTTCATGTTCGTTGTGTATTATTTTTGGTTAACCTTTTGTCTTGTCCAACTGATAGGAAAATTGACAGTTGCATGCTGTGTTTTAAACTAAGTTATCATGACAAAATGAATAACACTCTAAATACCACACGTTGATTAAATCTTAAGTCAGTGTCCTCATGAAAGTTTTTACAAATCAAAAGAACACTTTTTTTAACATTCTCGTGTGCCATCTCTATTTGTTTCCTACTGCAAACACATATCAGAGTTGTTAGGCTAACGATATATAAACTAGTTATCCAGTCACTTACACTTGAGTGGCTCTTGTTAACGTATCAAACTTATCATACTTGTTAAACGTGTGAATTATTTTATACTTACATTCCTCGGTATGAAAAACAGTCATTCTTTGTTTGTCGAACTACGAAATCTAGGTTAGTCTGACGAGTAACTATATAACATTCAACCACCGTTATATTTTTCACGCTTTGACAGTTGAGAAAAAAAAATCACCGTAATCAATGCGAATGAGTCAGAAAATAATAATATTCAGCGCAAATTCAGACAATAATACACTTTAACTATGCACTTTTTGATTTATTTAATTTGCATGTTCCGTCAATGAAATCCTTGATACGCATTCGTTCGAAATGCAACTTAATTAACCCCCCAAAATAGAAATCAGATACATTTCCATGTTCAACATGTTGAACGAGTTTGTGTTGCGATATAATATTCCAAAAGAGAGCATGTTTATTTTGAATATACAACTGAAATATTCAAAATAAGGTCCGTTGATAAAAGGAAAATTAAAGTTGTTTATGATATAAAGGTATTGTTATGTATTAAACATCCTTTTTCTTAATAAGTAAGAAGGCTTTCTCGTGAACATTAAAGGAACTTTAATAGCTTGAAACATTTTTGTTTCCTGAGATGCCACTGATTTCTTACGCTTGCCATCAAAGAGCTTTAACACATTAAACGATTGAGACTGTACGCCTACAATAATTAAATTTGCAATGGCCCATAATACATCATTCAATATATTACTGCCACAAGAACCTAACGTTCTGTATGTTAAATTATCAGGAGATCGCTGACTGGAATGTATTATGAATTGATCAAGAGCGGGCAGCAGACCGGTAGAAATGGCTTATTGAATTTGTCTTTAACATTTTGCATTTACCGAAAACAATCGGCTTGCATTATTGATATACTTTCCACAAGCAGAGTCTCTTGTGTCCAGATTTATTCCTCAGTTGTAATGTCATGCTTTTATGTAGAATCTGAAATGAATACCCTGAATTCTCCTACATGTATACAGCTTTTTAAGTACAAACCAAAACGTTGATAAATACATTTTAATAAAAAATGTCACAGTCGGTCTTTCAGTATTTGCGTAACATGTGATAAGAAGCACCGCAAAGCGTTGATTTATGGAATATAACAGGATATTGTTTGTGTGTGTGATAACTTTGTTCTCTTGTCGAAAATAATAATTCGCAACACAAAACTAATTAGCAAGCTGATGATTGAAAAGTATCTGATTTCAATTGTGTGGGGTTAATGAAGTTGCATTTCGAACGAATGCATGTCAAGGATTTCATTAAAAGAAGATGCATACTTAATGAATTTAAAGGTACATTGCTCAAGTGTATTAACATGACGCAATCGTAACAGAGTGCTATTATTGTCTAAATGTGAGCGGAACATTATTCTTTTCTGGTTTACTCGAATTAATTATGGTCATTTCAAATCATGAATAATGTAATTGTGTTTGAATAACAAACATGTTCATCTCTTGTGAAATGATGCATTCTTGACAGTATGAGACAATATTGACTGAATAAGACAATATTGACTAAATACATCTTGTCGTAGTGCGGGTAGTTATCAGAGTATATGATAATTTGCTGATAATTTGTTGAAAATGCAATACAATACATTAAATGGTTGCTCGACTTTTTAGATAATAAGTAGGCTATCTGTTGCACATCAAGTGGAACTTTTTTGAGGATCTTGTTTGTTATTAACAGTATTGTAAATTTACTATAAATCACAGTAATTACACACTCCTCACGAAATAATGAAGTCCATTTCTTTGAGTACCATATTGCCCGAGCAATGAACTTGAAATAGATATACCTCTCTCTGTGACTTAATTGCTAGCAAGTGTTACCTTTGCAGAAACGAACAAAAATACCATATTTTATAATAAAGGCGCAATTATAATATAAGTAAATATTAACTGTCATACTTGTCAATTACTTTACCCATTGATGATAATTTATGTCGTATTATATTTAAATTAAAATAAGCATCTAAAAAACATACGTAACAGTCTTGTAAGAAGTTCATTGTCTTATAACAGTACTGATATACATTTATCGGGTCAATGTAACCGACATCTCAAGTGAAAAATATGACACAGGAAAGTGCATTATGTGTTACTCAGAGAAATACTGATTCAATTATACCATTTACTGTATGTTTTAAGACATCACTTCCTAATATTGCTAAAAGTTTGCACAAATACTGGGATTTGTTAAGATTATCGACAATGAAAGTGTTAAGTTTTCACACTAATTTAAACCTTTTTTTGGCCTATAAAAGACCTAAGAATATACGTAACAGTCTTGTAAGAAGTTCAGTGTCTTATAACAGTACTGATATACATTTATCGGGTCAATGTAACCGACGAAGATGTACACATTGCAATAATATTAACATAAGTTCAAATTTCAATAGTAGTGTTACTGATTTATCGTATGATTTACGCTATGATGTTGATTGCACTTCGCGCAATGTTATATATCTTATTACATGTAAAAATTGATGTAAACAATCGGACAAACTAATCAGAATGTTTCCCGCAGAATGAATAGCCATAGATTTGATATCAGAAATTGTTCAATAAATCCTATTCCACATGTTGCCACACATTTTGGATCCACCGACAATGATTGCACTTTATCAGATTTCTCTTTTGTACCTATTGATGTTGTTGAAAACAATCTAGACCGTTTATGCAAAGAAACATATTGGATACATAAATTAAAAACTATGATTCCTAACGGTCTAAACAATAAACTGCTTTATGACATATAGAACATAAACATAATTACATATACATTTGATGTTTGTCTATTGCTATGTTTTTTATAAAGTATATTATTACTAATAGGCTGTTGTATCATCACTGATCCATCTTTGTATTATTTATTATGTAATAGTATGCACTATATATATTTTCCCGCCAAACGACGTTACGTTATTGTATGACGTTGACGGCATATCCTATGTATTTGTTTATACTACTGATGAAGGCTATGGCCGAAAAAATGTTTTGTACTATTTAAATAAACAAAAGTAACGTGTTTGTGCGATTTATTTAACTTTATAATTAAAATAACCAACATTCATAGAAAAAAAACATTGTTGCTATCGTTATCCATTCATCGTTTTTCAGTCATAATATGGGTATATCAAGTAGATATATTAAAACAGAATGACCAGGTATTCATAATTGTTCAAATTATTTCAACTCAAATCTAAAGTCAGTGTTCTCAATAACTCTGTTTATCCTTCTTTGCAAATATATTACAAAGGAAAGAAACCCTTCTAGCTTAGCTAACGTTCTTATCCTATAAACTTAAGTGTTTGTAATCTATCTTATAAACACATTGTTGAATTAATAAGTGTTTGTAAAATAAGTGTTTTTGCTGTTTTGGTTGCTTTTTGTGTTTAAAATATATTACGCATTGGTAGAAACTTGTTTGTTTTGTTGATTCTGAATATATTTTACCAACAACGATGACTTTATAGTTGTTTCTGAGTACAATTACATACCTCTAAATATTGTCTTTCTGTTAACGTTGATTAAGCGTGATAAACAAAACATATCAGGCAGCGCTATATCAGGCAGATATCAATGTAGTGGTATGATAAAGTATTCTTAAAGTTCAATGTATGTGGTAATATATTTATATTCAAATTTATAATAGTTAATTATAGGAACAACACTGTTTTAAATTATATTAAGGCATTTTGCATTCTTTAATAATTCAGTAGGCTTAAACCTTAACATGTAAGGGACTTGAAACGATTTTTTACCTGAAATATCAAGAAGGATTCTTTTCGCACCCATGAGCTTTAACTCATTTTAAAATTCAATCTATTCGCTGCCTATATAGTAACCTAATAATTGCAAAGTCATGTGTGCTCATTATAGATATATCAGCAACAACAACATAGCTTTCTTGAAGGTTGATTAAGAAGAGATCGCCGATATTGATTTATCATTAATTGATCACAATAAGGCAGCATACATGCAGAACCAGCTGTCTTATTAGGTGTGTCCGTTATGATTTTGCATTTTATCGCAGATAATCGACTTTCACGATTTATTTTCTTTCTACAAGCACAGTCCATTAAGCCAGATTGATAGCTCAGTTGACTTGCCATGCGTTTATGGATTAATCTAAACTGAATAACATGGCTGCTTTTATATGTATTTACTGCGTTTTAGAACGCTTTTTAAATATTTCTAAATAGGTAAGCCTTTGACTTATTTTTGAAGCCTTTATATGTAAAACTCTTTCGGTGATTTTTGTGAGCATGAAATTGGCATGTTGTTTTACGATCGTCATATTAGAGGCATCAACTGCAAACTTCAGAGATAAATATAACTGATCGCAGAAGAGTGTCTTTTATATAAGTATTTTAATTTCATTAAGAGAATATCTCGAAAACTAAAAGAAATACAAATTTTTATCTTCTTGGTAGAAACATCTCATTTGGGAAATATGCAGTGCATAAGAACCATACAACATACAACCATATATTATCTTACCTGATCATAGTTGTTCATGTTTAGCTTTTGTGATTTTTTTTAGATCACCTTTTGTCAGTCGTCAACTTTTACCTTGCTAACACTCTAGAGGTCACATTTATTGCTCAAGCTTGATGACACTTGGTCAGATCATTTGCCCCAATTGGGATGAGTTTAAAGCCATTGCGCGTGGGTAAATAACTCGCTAACTTGGTCAAAATGCAGAAAAAGCTTTGGAATACTCTAAAAGTCGCATGTTTACATAATGATACTGAAACTTGCTAGATCATTTGGTCTAAATACACCTCTGCTGATTTGGAGGAGAGTTTCGGTCCGTTGAAAAACATTGCTACATATGGATAAATTAAATCCTTGTTGACACTCTTCTTTTTCAATCCCATATTTATGAAACTTGCTCAAGACACTCTTTCAAATGAGTCTGGATAGAAATAATGCTTTAACGTACACCTATTTGGATCACATTAAATTATTATTATTATTATTATACGTTGATTATCTGTTTCATGGCATTGCTGCGTTTTTTTTTGTCTCCATTATTATTTGTGACATCATTTGTGCAACACATTTATAATTCCTTCACAGATCATTGTTACCCAGACATCTAAAAGGGCGTATTTTGCCACAAGTTGGTATTCTTGCTTCTCAATAATACGAAATCTGCTCAGAAAATGTGTTATAATAATGATATCTTGTTCGACTTCGAAAAAATTATTACAGTCGATTGAAAAACAATATTCGTTGCCAGAGGATGGAGAGTTTTCCTTAACGGCTATATTAAAACCTTCTGAACACGCTAGGATTCACATGTTTGGCCCAATAATAATGAAACTTGCTCTGAACATTCATTCTGATGATAGTTGAGCCGATTTAAGAAAAGGTTCCGTACATTGATAATCATTGGTTCAGGTGTGTTTTCGTTTGTTGAAGCTCGGGTAGATTTTCCTTCATGGCTGTAATGAAGCCTTGAGAACATATGGTCAGAGGCATATCTTGAAAACAAAACAAGGCGTGAAGTGTGCAGTGCACAAGAATGCAACAGTTATATTTTCATATTTTAGCGTTATTGCCCTTTGTTAATAATATATTAAACAGTTGTCCAGAACATGTTTTGAAGAATTAAAAAGGTATCAACTTGAAGCTAAAAATGTAGGTAGATCATTGAGGGTATGAACAGTGCACAGGAGTAATAACACTTGTGCCATAATATCATAGTTAATGTCCTGTTGTTGTTGTTATTTAGTTTTTTGTTAGCATAATTATCTTGAAAACAATACTACATGTGAACTTGAAACTCTATATGTAAGTTGATCTGGCTTAGAGTAAGTTTAAGAACTAATGCTTTTATTTCAAAAAGATGCGATTGGCTGTTATTAAAAAATCAAATTTGGCTTGTATACGCCTCGAAAACTAAATTATGTTTCAGCGTAGAACATAGATGGATTCATGTCGTTTAGCAAATTGTGCAATAGTAAAATGCACAAGAGCCATTACTTTGGTTTCCATTTTTTTTGGAGTTGTATCGCTTTGTTTCTATTTATATTAAATATTCATTCAGGATTTATCAAAATAATTGAAACATTCACTCGATGCAATAATTGATTGTTATTGATTGGTTCAATTTGTTTATTATACATCTTTTGCATTCTTAACATACTGTAAAAGATATTGTATGATAGTTATTTATATAAATTAGTTTATTATTGGTGCTCCTTAAAACTACTTTTTTGATTGAAACAATAACAATGCGAATTTATATATATTCCCTGCTTTATTAAACGGGTTGCAAATACTTTATATATAGATGCACAATTTATTTCACAAAGTACAAGTAGATCTATCGAAAGGGATAATCTGATTACAAGTTTTATTATAAATGTGTGGTATAATTGCAGCCAGTGAAACTGTACTTTTTATTTGGTATACACAAGGTTTTTTATTAACAATGTATACAGACTATAATGCTTGATTGTAGAACGAGCTGGAATTTAATATATTTCATTATGCTTGAAAACAAGTGTAAACAAGAAACCGTCGGAGACGGGTGATGCTCCCCATAGTTGTCACAATATTGCACTATATATTCAGATAAAAGGAAACGTCTAAAGGGGCATAACTTTGGACAAAATAATACGATGGATGGTTTAGCAACTTAACATTTTTAAAGGGCCATAACTCTCTAAATAGATCATCTAACCAGAACCCACTAATAACATGCGCATCTCCTCAAGGTAGTCAAGCGTCCCATACAGCTTCATTGAATTCCAGTCAGTAGTTGGGGAGAAATAGCCCGGACAAGAATATCACTATATGTACAGTTTATAGAAAATGTAAAGGGCCATAACTCTGTGAAAAATCATCCGACCATAACCGGCTGATAATATGCACATGTCCTGTTGGTAGTGAAGCTTCCCATAAAGTTTCATTAAATTCCCGTTATAAGTTGCTGAGAAATAGCTCGGACAAGAATTGCACTATATGTACAATGGAAAATTTCAAAGGGCCGTAACTCTGTGAAAAATCATCCGACCATAATCGGCTGATAATATGCACATCTCCTGTTGGTAGTGAAGCTTCCCACAAAGTTTCATTGAATTCCCGTAATAAGTTGCTGAGAAATAGCTCGGACAAGAATTGCACAATATGTACAATGGAAAATTTAAAAGGGCCATAACTCTGTGAAAAATTATCTGACCAGAACCGACTGATAATATACACATCTCCTCTCGGTAGTGAAGCTTCCCATAAAGTTTCATTAAATTCCGGTCTATATTTGCTGAGAAATAGCCCGGACAAGAATTGCACTTTATGTACAGTAAATGGAAAATTTCAAAGGGCCATAACTCTGTGAAAAATCATCCGACCAGAACTGGCTGATAATATGAACATCTCCTCTTAGTAGTGAAGCTTCCCATAAAGTTTTATTGAATTCCGGTCATTAGTTGCTGAGAAATAGCCCGGACAAAAATCCGCACGAACGCACGGACGCACGCACACACGCACGCACGCACGGACAGACAAAGCGGCGACTATATGCTCCCCCAAACAAATTTGGGGGAGCATAAAAATAAAATCTGATTTTAGATTTTTATTATCATGGTTCCAGGAAATCAATTTGCATTTACAAATGATAGAAATGATGATTTTAACTGGTCCGCAATGTGCTAGGATTATTACCATAAAACCTTTTTATATATTGTCTCGATTAATTGGTTTTAAGAATTCAAAGGCGAAAATCGCTATCGAGAATATAAGCGCGATAATTAATAATTTATTCCAGTCGATTTTCTGCCCATTACTACTTGTATATATATTTGGGGTTGTAGCCCTTTATTGTTCAATTACATTTAGATTCAACTCAATTCAATTCAATGTTTTATTTAAGTCTCATCCATTTAATGTACATACTAATAACAGATCTTTAAAACATACATAACAAAACATGAAACTGGCCATTCTATTAAGAATTATAAGAGACTATGAAGAGTTAAATACTGCATAGTTTTCACATACTTGCTCTCTATATACATATTTAAATCAAAAGTTAGGTTACCATTGCTAATCCATAATTAAAAACTGCCATAAGATATAATGAAGTATAATACTAACACTGCTTAAAATGGCACTAACGTGCATAATATAAAATGGTTTGAGAAATCGATTATCACCTCTGACCAGGTCGGAAATGAACTGATTAGCAATGGTTAACTACGCTTAGATAAAAACTAATAGGCCCTGTTAACTAAGACCATAGTGATATTATTTACATTTTAAAACCATATCAGTTAAAGGTTATAACTAAGAAAACCTCCTTAACGGTGACTCCAGACTGGTAGAGACATATTTAGCAGAACAGACATCCAGGACATACTTCTTCCGAAGGAATAAGCAACCCTACCCAGTTTACCATGACCATCTGTGGGACATT
Source organism: Dreissena rostriformis (assembly GCA_007657795.1). Classification (NCBI taxonomy): domain Eukaryota; kingdom Metazoa; phylum Mollusca; class Bivalvia; order Myida; family Dreissenidae; genus Dreissena; species Dreissena rostriformis. The sequence goes on along the minus strand of VMBQ01003818.1, from coordinate 6,624 downwards.
TTACAGGATTTGGTCTCTTCAGTCTGGGTGCACACCATTTAAGGGAGTTATTCTGCACTACCTAGCATGCTACAACTGTGCATATAATAATGAAATGGATAAAAATACTCCAAAGTAGGTCTCATTAAAGTTTTAAACCTATTTGGAGTATATGTATTTTTTTCCTTTCATGAAGAATAGAAAAGCAGGTTTGGGCTGATAAATACATAGCATTCCCTGTAGTAAATATATATTTCAATTTTTCACAATCTGACATGGCATAATTTTCAGGATTCACACTAAAAATATCCATTAGCATCTTCCTTGCATCAACATACAACGGACAGTGAAATAGTACATGTATTTCATCCTCGACCTTATCTGTACAATGGAAACAATTTCTATTACATAGTTCTATATTTTCATACCGACCAGTCTCTTACATATTTATTATGTTTATTGTCAAAATATATGTATATCCCATTTACAAAACCAATACATTTTGGATATAGGGTAAATCCATACAAAACGCCCAACTGAGTCAAAGGGTAGGTGTTTTCAACCAAGAATAAAAAGTTAAACGACTGGTAAAAAGTTGTCAAATTTTGCAATTAGTTGTGATATACAATTTACAATGTGGGAATAATAACAAATTGTGTTTAAGGAAAAGTATCCATACGGATCCCACTACCTTAATTAATAAGTGGCCCAAACTATAAGAACCCAGATTTGAAGATCTTAAAAGATTAAATATATCAATCTGTAACACTGACGAAAAATGCGTTGGCACACTATACGTGGTATTTCAACAGCTATATCATTGCATCAACATCGAACGTACACATTTATGCAACGTTAAATTATACGGCTGATACTGACACACAAAATCACAAACTTCACCAAGTGCTCGCTAAATACGTGATACACCCAACCGATACTTGCATTCTATCACAAATCAATTTAAATATAAAGCATATTTTAAACGCCATATAGATCGCCATGGCGTAGTGAATATGGTGTCCGCCTAGCGATCGGAAGGTCACGAGTTCGATCCACACAGTGATGCGTTCTTTAAATATCCCCTAAAAACACAAGTTATTTTTCAAGTCCCAGGAAACGGACTCGGGAGCGTTTCAAATAAGCCTTAGGCTTTCGATGAAATCGAGCTAAAATAAATGAGGTTTACACTAAACTAAACGCCATGATCATGTTAATAAATTAACCATTGACCGCGTAATGGCATTAATCATTCATAAGGCGGATCACGCGGCGTTCTGAGCTAATTAAGTTTTTCAGTATTCGACTTCGAATTGGAAATCTATCAACTCAGGCTCTTATATCTATGGACACAACATTGTTTGAATAGCAATTTGAATGTCACAGTGTTGGTTGTCACAATACATACTAAATGGTAAAGCGTACTATAAAAGTCACGATATTCTCGATACAAAATTTCCCAGTCACACTCTAAAGACGCCTTTTGTATTCGAAAATAATCATCTATTTAATTGATAATATTGTGATTTATTGTTGTCTTAAATAGAAAGACAATAACATAACGCATGGATGTATAGTGAAACATGTTTAATAAATATCAATAAATTAGAATCATCATAACAAGTCATGCAGTGATTGTTATAAACGTAACAAATAACAAACAATAACAGATGAAAGACTATACATATAAATCCTTATATTTATAGCAACAATAATATTTTATGTCATATGGGGTCACATTAGGATGTTACCAGAACCGTTTTGCTTTCATAGTGACTAAACACTGTGTATTCCCTCTCAGAGTGTTCTTAATAAGAAAGATAAAAAAACAATTAAAAAACACAAGGTTTTTTTATTTACATTTAAAAAATTCGCCGGTTATCGTAACATTTTCTTAAGTCAAATTCGAAGATTTAAATTGAACATGAACTTTGTTTATTCCGGGCGTACGCTTCTAAATGTCAATTTTAAATTAATTAATAAAGTATGATATTATGATCCAACATTGCATGTTGGTTGAATAAGTCACTCTATTTCTCCATATTAATGTCAACTTTCCGGTGGATATTATCAACGTTTAAATATATAAATCCTGAAGATTATTGTAATTTTAATTTAATTATATGTATAATGCATTTTTATATCGTACTGTTGTACACGCTTGTTTTTTGGAATACACGATAGAGTATCATGTAGGAAAACTTACTTTATCAGACACGTTCATAAAAAGGGACAACATTTTCTGGACGAATCTATGTTTGCATGTACTATTATAAATTTAACGTCGTAGCTCTAATAAATAAAAAAAAGCATAACTGTTGCCTGTATCAGTGTACTAAATTTGACCCATATTAAATCTTTCTTGAACAACCTTGACCTTTTCATTTACTTCTTATAACAGCCTATGCTTTGCTTTTTTTTAAAAACATTACTATGCATTTTGTCAACAATTTGCACATATTTTGAATGCATGTGCCTAGATTAAACGGACTAAAACAATATCGAGCGAAAAGTGAATGATATTTTGAGATGACATTTGCTTGTTTGTTTGTAAAATATTTCAACTTCATTTACAGTATGTGTATTTCAGACATAACTTGAATGCCATTCAATATTTGTAGACGTTTCAAGAGCAGACGTATCATATTCTTTCTAAGACGTTTACATGTAATACGTGATCAGGCTTTGTTCAAGAAAATGTCATTCTTGAATAAGAAAAAGCCGGAAAATGGTCGTAAAAGTTAAGGATCATGAATGCGATTTAAACTCACGCAAACCATATTAACTGCTATTTGCTTCGCTGTTCCGAATATAGCAGCTGAAACATTTACATTATGCTTATGCGTGTTTAATGAAGTTAAATAGTGGTTCTGCTGTTTTAAGCGACCATAATATGTTGGTTGATATATACAATTTAGATAATGTCTTTATTCATCAGACAATCTGTGCTGACTAGACGGTTTACCGATGTCAGTTAGATAAATGATCCCCCGTATATTTTTTTCGTCGGACAACATACATGAAAATAGTGTATTTGCGCAGGAGGCTTTTCAGCTAAAACTAAGTTCATGTATTCTGTGCCATAGATAATATGGGGTGCAGAATTAATTATATAATATGAATTGATTGATTCAAACGACTTTGTTGCGACCTTTGCGTGTCGTTAGAACAAACATTAGAACAGTATCACGTTTTCCTGAAGTATTGCATGATTCGTTTTTCGTAACTCAACTATTCCCTAAGTACAAAGAAACGTTTACTGTTAGTTCACGTGTGTCAAACATATACATTATCATATTGACTCAAACTTTGAGATCATTTTAGTTTGAATCACATTAAATACGCCCACCAATCAATGTCATTTTAATTGTAAATTATGTAAGTTAGAGTAATAACCAGCATTCATGATACAAATATTATGAACCATATATNGTAATAATTGTTAATGTATATCATTAAAACAATAATAACAATGATAGTAATTATAAATTATCGTACGCAAAATTAATTACAAATGTAGCGTATTTTACTAGTTGTAGACTGTTGTTATAAGTTTGAAACAGATCTTAATAAAGAAATATATGTCGGGTAATAACAAAGAAGTATTTGTTATTTCAGAAAAGCATGGATCTGTTGGAGCCATACTCGAGACACAGGTCGTGGTTAAGACGCTCAAGAGGAGGAGAGCAGACCTAGCCGTCTGAGACGCCCTGTACAATGAAGCTGAGACCTTGCAGCTTCCACGGTAGTTAGTGTTTAATAGCAGAACATAAAGATGTAATGACAATTAGACGCATATAAGAGTGATGATAAGCTTCAATTGTTTAAACAGTTTATATGATCACTATTTCCCATTTACTCGCCTACATAGTAATACTTTATCTTCAAACATACGGGAGATACATATTTAAGACCAAAAAATTGCAGATTTCAGTATCGCATCGTAATAACCACTTACATGATTATCTCTACATTCGTTTGTGTGTTTCGAAATTTCTTTAAAAAAATATTTTAACGCAATATTATGTCGTACAATATCATTATACAACACTCGTATACGATAGCACTACTTCAAAGCAGCTAGCTATCTTTCTTCAAAAATTGTTGAATGTAAAAATTTGTTACAATAAAGGTGATGCCATCAACGCCTAGCAGAACCAGTAAACAGCAGCACTTGGACAACTAAACGGTCTCCGATCCTAGGACGTATTGGCGCATATCCTTGTACTACCAATTTTTAGATCACCTCGTGCAGGAAATTAGTGAACGAATACTGCAGAATGAGGACCGGTAATTGTTAGTACTTAACCACACCACTGTATTTTCGTACAGAAAATTCTCTTCATGTTAAGTTTACGTACACTGAAAGAGCTTTAACAGTTTGGTTCAGCAAACTGTGCAATTATTTGGTGTTTTTTTTCAATCAAAACGCAATTTGTTAATTGCGTTGTCCTTGCTTATTTAACTTAAGAATACACACAGGAAGAATAATCTTTTTAGATTTTAATCAAGATTTGAACGTTTTTCTTAATATATGTTTTGTCATCTTACATTTTTAGTTTCACGGCTCGGACGCTCATTCCATCGAGGGTACATTCTGTCACAGATAAAACCATATATCAGTCGCGTACAAATGCTATGCAGCGGACCTCCAGTGTGAACGTCAACAGCTGGACCTAGAGGTCAATCGATGGAAGTTCCGATGGAGTCTTATGGATTCAGACAAACAGCCCAAATGCTTGATGCACTGAATGCTTGTGAAAGCGCTTACCCACTTATTCAGCTCATAACAGAATTGCTCACCATGCCTGCAATATCAGCATCCTGCGAGCGGTCCTTCAGCAATTTGAAGCGTATTAAAATATGCATTCGCTCTACCATGGGCGTGGATCGCTCTACGGCACTTGCAGTGCTCTACATCCACCGAGAAAGATTAGTGGACAGTGACAAAAGTGATCAACCCGTTTACCTCTACCAAGAGTCGTAACATGTAGTTTCTCTAACCCAACTTCAGCTATGCAAGTGAATTGCCTTCTGTTTCCAAAACTGTTTATATCTTAAAAATGTTTTCAACGAAACGAATAGTTTATTTAAAAAACTATAATGAGAAAAATTGTGTCTGCGCTTACTACTAGCCTTTATTTCCGGGGGGGGGGGCATGCCCCCGGACTCCCTTAAATGTGCCTGCACATCCTTGAAGGGCTCGCTACGCCCCTTGTGTATACAATTTCAAGAGATAATGTCTTTAATTAGGATTGTTGTTGCTCATAAATCAAGCTTTAAGGTCTCTGACTCTAAGAACTAATGTGGGTTACGAGCGATTAATTATCATTAGAAAACGACAATAGAAAGGCCGTGCTGTATGGCATCATGTGTTCACTGTTGTTTCTGTATAAGAAAAAAAGTATGAATTCATTTCTAATTTAAATTAAAGTTGCGTTTTAAAATGGTGTTTATATGGCTGTGATTTGTTTATCAAATACAATCGCGTTTATTAGATTTAAGTGTGTTAAGAAATGCTATTTATGCTTAACAACCAAGGTATTAAAATGAGCGCTTGTTAAAAAATTCTTATTGTAGCAAACGCTCATTATGCGAACAATATTATTTTGTTATTTTGCAATTTGTTAATTAACCGTATCATATATATATCCAAGAAGGAATTATCATTTTATTATCCATATTGTATTAGCTTTCTACTCTTAATTACACTTCTTACACAACACTATTGTTTCATAATTTCTCGATTTCTGTCAACGCATTTCGTCGAAATGTGGAAAATTAATAATTTTATCATATCTTAAAATCTCATAAGAATTTAATTTGAATTTATATACGATTTGATTAATTATCTTTACAAGGGCAATATCACTCTAAAATAAAATAATTAACCTAATGACACACCTTCTTTTATACCTAATGATAAAATATGACATTTCTGCAGTGAAATAACAAAGGTGAAAATAATTTTTTTTTATTTTCACCGGTGAAAATAACACATTTTCGCGTGCTATTTTTAGATCATATGTGGGGTTTTTCCAAAAATTGGACAATCTTCGTTTGTCAACTGCGGAAGAACAAAATCGTCTAAAAATGCGATATTTGAACATTATTAATGTAAAAATGGAAGAAATAAAATAAGTAGAATATTATGTGAGTTTTGGATAAAGATAAAGTGTATCATGCTCGGCACGAACCAAACACTAATGACGTCATTTTGTGTATCGAAATGTATTGAGGCACGTCACGGGAGAAAGGGTTACTTTTCAGCGAAAGGGAAAGAGTTGTTAAATATTTTCTTGAAAAAGGGGCATAAAAGAAACAGAAAATGTGTTCATGTTAGTGTAAGATCATTTGTTATTTCACTCGTGATAATAGAAAAATAATATTTTGACGAGCCACGAGTGAAACTATATTTTCTTTGATCACTCTTGAAATAATTAACGATCTTACACTGACATGAACAAATATCCTCTATGTATTTGCTATCAGAAAAATCATAAAGCAATAATTGAACATGCACTAGATAAGTATCCGTTCCTATTAGTTCAGTCTCGTTGCTTTGATGACAGATTAATACATTTAGCTCACTAAAGCTCGATTTTTCATTGTCGGCTCGGGTACTACTTACATGTACCCTAGGTACTC